>PNEQ01013728.1:13708-30227 GCA_003012365.1 Medauroidea extradentata | reverse complement strand
TTTGAAATAGTTTAATAATTCAATATGTTATAAAGTTTACCTACATAGTAGGTGTGAATCAATATTCTGAGCAACATTTTACTTAATGAACACAAGAAAAATAACAATAGTTGTGTTGAACATATTCAACAGCGCCATAAAGGATTCATCACCTGACTAAATGTAGCACAGATCAAAAATGTTAAATCGGGACCAGGTCTGCAACCTCCTCACACTACCTTACCTTGGCTGCGTCGCCATAGATCAGCGACATCTTTATACACACTTTACACTTAAAATAAATTTCACAGATACCATCAACATTAATGGGAACTCAAAAAAAGTCCATTCATATTAATCATTTAACTTGTTCAAAAGCGAGGCTCTCTAGAATGTGCGGCCCGGGGCAAAAGCCCCTTTCTGCCGCCTCCCCTCTGGTAATTTATTAAGCCCTGGTTTTTATCGATATTGCGCTGGCCTCTAGCGTAGTGGGTTAGGCGCCAGTTTACGGTGCGAGAGGTCTTGGGTTCAAATCCTTGCTCGAGCATGGATGTTGTGTTGCTCTTTCACCTCACTTCACCCTCATCGACTTGTAAGACGTCGTTAAAGGGCCGTAAAACCCACTCACAACTTGCCTACATTGCAATGCAAACCAATTGCTTTTAATTTTTTTTTAAATTAATCTCCGGAACAAATTGTTTTGCAATCTTGAATTTATCGCACATACCTGAACAAAAGAAATTATCCTTTAGGTGCCATTGTGACCTGTAGTTACCATCCAATTCACCAGCATCATACTGAAATGTTTATTTATGACGCACGTACGTGTATGGCTCACGCGGAGAAGAGGGAGGAAAGATAAGGAAGGGAGGTCTGCCTGCTGAGTTGCATCTCCACTCGCGAGCCTTGCCAGCATCATTTAACCACACGGAACTTGCCAGATATTTTATGATGGGATCATTAAAGGCTAAGTAGCGATGAGCAACTGCGTATAAAGCTTAATACTGTTTTTAAATAAAATGTGATGGATTTAAATGAGGCAGACACAATTTTCTTATGATTTTTGACCAAAAAATAATTAAATTAAAATAAATTTTGTTTTTTGAAATTCTGTCCGAGTTATCCGAAGTCCGGGATATCGAGGTCCGAGTTATCAAGGGTTCACTGTATTTTGCAATTCATTCCTGGTTTTTCATACGATGCATTTCCGGAGACATCAGTTTAGTCAAATTACACATCATAACTTCATCGGAATCGAAAATATATTTGTACTTATTCCCTACTAAGTACCAAGTGAAAACAGGATAAATAAACGCATTTACTAAACCTAAACATACGCCCACCATTTTCTCGCCTACTTCGATATACTCAAAATTCGCTTTCGTTGTCAAAAATCAATCCTGTCAATTCACTTGCAATCAATTCTTGAATCAAAGGCGTTATTTACTATGGAACGCAATATAAAGTTTGCATTTATTCAAACACTTGTCTCTAGAAATAACTAAAACTGCAGCTGTCAAAGTACCATCCAATTTCTTGATGGCTGATAAAAATAATTTGTGGCCAAGAAATTCCCACAGAAAAAAAAATTTCAAGTACATTTCTCGCCAATCCCGACTCCGAAAAAATAACGTACAATTCCCGTACGTCCCACAATTTCCCGATCGCTGGACAAAACTGTAGGTTATTAACTTTGTGTTGGCTTTAGGTAGTACAGTAAAACATCTGTCAACACATATGAAATTAGTACAAATAAAAAACTTAGAGAGTTGTATTTTTCCATGTCTATGATGGGCACCAGGAAAAAAAAAACATTAAATTGATTGTAAAATGCTTTTACTGTCAAAATATACATACATATTTCAGCTACATTTCAACATATACTGCGCAGTGTCTATTATGATGTTTAAATGCCGGTAATAAATGCATTGAAAATATTTCAACTAAATTTTTGTGTTTCTGGCAAAGGAAAAAAATATTTTTCTGTCGGGAATTTCAAAATTAGTAATTTACTTTTTTTCAAGATTTTGTACCTTCAAAACCATGACTCGTCTTATATGCGGTGTCGTCTTATATGCCGACAAATACGGTATATATGTATACATATATGTGTGTGTATACTGAAATTACTGAAACCTTTTTTTTACCAGTTTCGGTTGCTACAATGACAAGGGGCCTTGTGAAGAGCCAATACTCGGGGCCCCACAAAGTGTAGGGCCATCACTGGCTTTACCTCCTCGTTCTGCTACATGCTGCAAAACAGTCTGGCATTGATTCCACCAGAATATGTCCAAGGCAGACGGGTCCATAACTCATATACTGTGTATTCCAAAACTATAATACCCTGGACAAGTCATAACTGGCTCATCAATAGGTCCTCAATCACGTTTGATTCGTGACATGTCAGGGAGCTGGTAGGTCACAATTGTGTTTGGACACGACAGAGGCAGTGTGTTGTTGGACAATATCATGGTGGAAGAAAGCATTTGAAATCTCAACAAGGAATTAAGCAGATACACGCGTAGGATCTCATTCCTATACAGCTTAGACATTACTATTACTCATAACATGATGAGAGGGAATTTTCTACTGTGGTTTATAATTCACTAAACAATTCTGTTTGACGCAGGGTGAGTTGCTGGTGATGTTCACCTGGGGCTACCCACAACAGAGTACAATGATCATCTGTCCTAAGAATGAAGTGGCACTTAACACCATACAATGCCAGTGTGTGCTTCTCCACATTGCTCTGAGATAGTACCACTACAAATGGAACCACAGATTACGCAGAGTCAACGACAGAACATGTAACATCCGCTAGTATCACAAGTTCCTCTCTGCCAAGGCATCAGGGAAAAGGTTCTGATTAACAATGAAAACTCAACACTGACCAGTATAGTGAACCAGATAGCTATCGGCTCCTTCCGTCTCTTACACACAAGTACAATGCATCCACCCTCTTGACCTCTTCATCCTAGCTAGTCCATTTGTGGTTGCATTTAGGTTTCCACTACTCAACAGCATCAGACAATATGGTCAACCAAAAAAAATACTGTGTAATTATAGTGTATTATACATAAAAGAAAATGGTACAGTACAGTAACTGGAATATGTTACCGAAGTGATTGGAAGACTATACCTGCTTAATGCAAACAAAGAGAAAATTTTTTTAGCACAGTTTTATTCTAACCTTTGACATTTTGCAAGTCCTTTTGTTTTCACAGTTGCTTGGATCCTCATCACAGCTAATGCTATCACATCCCCTGAGAAGGGGCACACCTGTAACACAAATGTTGATAAGTGATAACTAGTCATTCACTACTCAAAAGTGGGTACCAAAATATATAAACACCATATAATTAAGCTAAATTTGTGACCTTTACTAACCAAATTATTGAAGCATATCTACTAGCACTGTCACTTTTCATAAATAACTTATTTCACAAATATCCATCATATAATTTCCTCCAAACATACAATGATGATGACTCTTAGCAAACTGAAGAACATACAGTGGTATTATACATCTTACTCTGGTATAGTATATATTTTAAAATAATATTGTTAAATTTTTTGTGAGAAGAATACAAGTATAGTTGATTGTTTCTTGAAGGTACTATACAAGGAAATTCAAACCTTTATTAAGACTGTTCACCCTTCCCAAAATGAAGTGCTAAGTCTATGGACAAAACAGAAGGGAAATACAACTCTGAGAGGAGATAACTAGTGAAATGCCATGTTTACAACAGTGCCTTGAGTTGGCTGTGACTCTATTACTAGTAATAGTGTGTTAACTAGACTGTCTTGAGAGTCTTGGGGATGTGTCCATTCCAGAAGACTACCAGGCTGTGAAGCAGTATTTTTTTGAGCAACAGTAAGACAGTGGAAAATATGACAATGGAAGAAGCAACAGCTAGAAATGTGACTTCAATAGGATAGACCAAAACCAGTAGGTTACAGCTGAATCATGTCATATTCACTTTGTTCAGTCCTGGGATGGTTTATCAATACAGACCATGGGTACTTCCTCCTTCTTTCAAAATCATTCTTTCTGTCTCTAATTATTTTGCTGTACTACTCGACCAAGACAATTTATCCCACGGGAGAAAAGGAAACTACAGCTGTGTTGTCCTTGAACACTGCGTGCAACTAGTGTGGCCCCAGCCATGATACTGTGGCACATGCAGCTAGTGTATAGATGTGAACTGAAAATATACAAATATAATTTCACATGGTTTGTCCGATACAACATGAGTTACTGGGAAAGTCGCGAAAAAAGTATGCAATATCTTTGTATACCGAATACCAAACGTAACTAATACCTCTGTTGGGAAGTTAAGAAAAAGACTGTGGTTGTGGGAAGGAAAGTCAGCGCAATAAGGAAATACAATACTTGACGTACCAGTATTCAGCCTGATTTGCATGACTGCCACGCTTATCAAAAAGTTGCTACATTATCTACGTTCCTCTCTTTTTGCAGCTACGTCTCCACTGACCGTGTGCCATGAGCTCATGTCTGACAAAGTACATGATTTCCCTTCTCAGTGATGTGTCTACCTAATACTAACGCCACACTTCTTCCTCTCACGGGCAGACTAGTTATCGTGGTCGAGTAGTACATTGTTTTTTACTGGTTTTTGGCATAAAATACTAATGTTTGTTCACAGTATCCAGGGTATCGATAAAACAACTTAAAAGATCAGTTAACAATGTGGTGGCATATATATTAGCAAGTACTGAGGCCCATATAATATACATAATTTAACATTTTGGCCTTGCTCTCACCTGGTCTCTCCTTCCTCTGACTACCAAGATTACAATACAACATCAATTATAATTTTAGCCTATTCTGTACAAACACAGTATTATTTTCTGTTTGAACACTGCATTAGAGCAGCAATATTGAATGTTATTATTGTTCAGAGTACAAATTTATGTTCTCACCTGTCGGCAAAGAAATGTTTAACTTTAATATTTTATAGTTAACAATATTGTGCTATAAATGGTGAAAAGTAGGGAAGGAGGAACAATAAAGTGTACAAGTGGTGTAAGACAGACGGGGTACAATAAGACAAATCGCTGTAAAACAGAGAAGGTGAATCAATTTTTAAAACAATGTTAAATGAATCAGTAGCAGTTGTTCAATGAATTGCAATATCAACATACAAACAACACAATTAAAAAACTTGATCAAAGAGCTGCACTGTTGGCAAAGTCCCCCATTATTTTATAATTAGGTCACACATGCATTCCTCAAGCATCTAAATATTGTTTCTGTTGCAATCAGTAATATAACACATAAATTTCTGAACCATGATTTCAAAGCTGTTTGGAAGCACATTTTAATGTAAAAAGAAAAAAAAAATGTGTAGTACCACAGATTTGGATAATTAATCAATAAAATTCTCTACAAACGTTAACAAAAAACAAAAAAGTCAGTTTTGTTATAAAAACTACAATGTTGAATCAAATAAAATTGTTATTAAAACAGTTATTTAAACAATCTTAATCTACAAAGTTTAAGTGACACTATATATACATACACATATATGCATGGACAGAGTATACACAGTATATAAAAACATAGGCATCCAAAGTCTGAGCACTTCTGCTCACAGAATATGTATATCCAACTGATTGTTTCATACTTTTTCAGTCTACAATATAGATGTTTACCATACTGAGATAGCTGCTGCAGTGTATTTTTCATTTTTAGACTTAAAAGAACAACTAATTGAGACTTTACAAGGCCCACTACTTTGAAAGTCAATGAGTACTTATTGCCTGTTAAATTTTCTCTCTACTTTGTTCCTTATTGCCAGTTCTCTCCCACCCCACATAGTTAACAAGCTTAAGTTCTAGGCACATGTCAGATACATCACTCCCTTTTGTACACAGTGCACAAACATAATATCAAAAAAATACAGACAAAAATTTAAAATATTTTTACGTACCACATTATTATTTACATTTATTGCTTATTTCATTGAGTAAAATTATAGGCTATTTATAATTTTGTTCATATAACTACACAAAAGCTAATTTGAATTCTTCACTTAAAAATAGTAAACACAACAAAAAAAAAATAGGTAACTACCACAAAACTTACATCAACTATTTCTACATCATAGTCATTACAAAACCAGTACTTCTTTCCAGACTCATCACATAACTTTTCTGCCACTTCATGGCAAAATTTTTCAACATCAAAACTCCTCTGGTGGACAAGTACGCAGGGAGCCATCTGAAAAATTTTACACATTTTGTAATTGGGTAGAGACAAACAAAATTTACTTATCACATGCAATGTATGAAGATAACTAGGCAAATAAGTTTTCCGACCGATCGTTTATTTGTACACACTTTTTAGTTTGTCACCCATCTCTCACGATACTTCCAGCATCAGCATAAACCAGTCCAAAATGCTCTGAATATAAATGCAAGTCACGTTATTTTTTTGCTAATTCAGGGTGTCTACCAGATTGTAAAAGTAAAATTTAGTGACTTTTTAGTGACTTTCTTGAAAAAATGTTCAAACTGAATTAATAAATATATTTTTTTAACAAGTGCAACACGGAGGACAATTTTCATTATGTTTCCTCCAACTACTGATAGCGTGAAGCATGTCCAATTTTAAATGTGTAATAAATATATACCTAAATTTAAGTTATCTTTATGAAGATGACTATGATAACTAATATACAAACTAATTATTTATTTTACTTGCACAGCGCTCGAGAAATACTAGTAGTGTAAACATGCACGCTTGACAAATGATTCAACAAGAATCAAACTCCTGAAAATAATTTTCGTGATTTATACCAAAATATACTACAAATTAGTGACTATTGTGGGACTTTCGTGACCTTTTTCACAAATCGTGACTTTTTCGGGACTTTCGTGACTTTAGTGATCTAGTAGACACCCTGTAATTACAATAAATTTATGCACCAACAATTCAGTAACATGGGCAGGTGCACTTTACAAGGCTGCAGCAAGCACCAAAGTGATTACATTTTTAACATAGAGACATGTACAAAGCATTCACTCCTGAAAACATAGTGCGTCACATGGGTACTATTTAGGGAGGGGGGGGGGATTTAGAATTTTTAAGCGTATAAAATGTTTTTGTGTCTTTTGTTATTCAAATAACGCTAACTTAATTAAGCACATAAAACTGAAGTTTTATTATTAAAGTTTCTAATTTATACATGCCTAATTAATAAAAAAGATGCAACAAGGTCACTGTTGCCGAAAAAAATCTTGACCCCCCCCCCCCACCAATGGTTCACCCAGGAAAAACCTGAAATGACATCCCCGAGTGTGTAATGATAAAATATTTTGGGGATGCAATATGCTGAAAAACTCCAAAAAATAACATACTGTATTTTACAAGCTACATATGTATTAGTTTCCACTGGCATAAAGAGGAAGGCTAGGGGTGGCTTAGCCATTCCTAGTAAATTTTTAGTCCTTCTGCTCTAAAATATCTCTGACCTTACTGTTGTTATGTGAAGTGTACTGGAGAAATCAAAGGAAGAAAGGATCTTTAGCCATCCCTACAATGTGACATTTGGTATAGCCATACTTTCTATGACAGGTTAACAGTGAATCTGCCAGACATTTGCCTCTGGCCGTAGTAGGTGGCAGATGTGCTCATCATATGGTCAACCAATATCCAAATAAATTGGAGAGATACTAATTTTTAAAAACAGAAAACCATTAATTCAGGAATATTACTGTTCATGAACTGTTTCGGCTAAATTCAGCTGATTAAATGAACTTCTTCAAGCCACTAACAAAATTTCATTTCTTTTAAATTCAGGTTGTAGGTAAAAAATAAAACATTTGAAACTACGAATTGCAAAAATGTACAAATGACAAGAACTTGCACCTTTCGTATAATGGTACAATAAAGCCAGTATTTATATCTACTATTCTCCAGATTTTAAAAAGCAATGTACTAATGTTAATGTCCTCCATTTTGATGGTTACCACTATGCCAAACTAATTACAGTATAAGAAACTGGTTTTCTTATTCAAATGTTACAGCCAGGTAAACAACTAAGTAAAATCTCAACATTAACTAAAAGTTGCATCATATGCCAGTGCACATGTATGCTGACATGATATCATTCTATAAGCTGCTGATTTAAGGAGAAAGTCAACAAAAGTACCCCATGATAAACCATTAGCTGCATGAAACTGTAGATATGACAGAAGATAGAAGATACATTTTAATTTTCTTACAGTTCTGAGTGAAGAGACAATATTTAAGAAGTTTTAACAATGTACCTTTTTATGAACACCACTCATTGCACTATTGTGGGCAAAAACTAACAATAAGCTGCATTAGTCACTAAAATTCAACACACTTGATAATTGAACTGTGATCGTGTTTATGATGGTTTATTTCCTATTTTAGCTATTCCATCTAAAAAAAATACATCACAAAATTTACCTAAATTGACAAACTAGAGGTTCGAGTCCACTGTCAAGATGCCAAGTGATTGTAATGTGGATGGAGTTTACCACGAGGTGAAGAAGCGAGTTTGGTACCTACTGTTATTTAGTACCTAAATACATTATATTCTACAACCACTACTCACATGAGTAACATAATGGACTCCTAACAGGTTGCAACTGTTTACTGTTATTTTGCCAACTTAAATACTACTAAAAATACATGGTAAAAATATATATTTATATTGTGTATTATTGCAGGGTTGTTTTGTTTGGTACTTTGTTGTGTAGGTTAAATTTGGACATATATTATAGTTTACGTGAATTTGGTAATATTCTAACTAAATAGTAGTAATTTTTTAGTGAGTTCGTATTGGAAAAGGAAAGGTAGAAAAACACAGTCGCGAGTTGTAATTGTGTAGAATAATCTAGAAGTTAGGGTGTAATAATGGCCTCGGGTGGGGGTAGCCTTAGCTTTGTTGTGTGCTCTGGTTTTTTCTAGTTAGTTTCTGCATCGTTACTGTTTTCTATGCTGAATTTTTTCATTAGGCTCTAGAAGGGTCAGTAGTATTGTAATCATGTGATGTCAGCTCGCCAATAGGAATACGGCCTGGGGTGGCTTGCGTGACCCCCTCCAGAGAGTTTTGCCTCCGCCATTCACAGAAACATTTTAGACACATGAGTGCTGTTGTGTTAGGGGGCTGCTGCCCCAATTCGTTGTGAAGTAGTTTCGGGAGTGGTAAACTTAACAAGTATGGGCAACACTGAGGCCTTTTTTCTTTTTTTTTGGACAGCTTTCTGGACTCCCCAGCCACATTTTTCCACCCATTGGTCATTCCAAATGAAGTGGTCCAATGGCAGTTGCTGGAGCATTTAAAAAAAAAATTAATTTTTTAATTGTGTCCTTAACATTTAGATACTGCAAAAATGGTATTTTAACTATATTTCTGCAGGTATTCTTGTAGTAGCCATCTTTGTTTGACAGAGTGCAGCATATTTGCACTATCTAGGTGTTTACAGCAACTGGACTAGCTCATTTCATATTAGTCTTAACATTATCATTCAAGAAACAATTTGTTCAATAAGAAACATGTTACAAAATGAGGTATACAATTTGCACTTAAATACAATTCTACAAGGTAAAATTTCACCTTTAAGCTACAGGTTTTTTTGGTAAAAAGACCTTTTTTCAAAGGACTATTACACAAAGAGGGGATGAGTCTCGAAGCCAAGTATTATTTTACATAATCTTTGTAACTAGATGTGTAAAAACACCAACTTTTAATATTGAGTCTCTCCTCCTTTTTGGCAAAAAATTTTAGAAAATCATGGAAATTTAACAAAATGGCATTTTTCAAGGCCAAAAAACTCTGTTGGGGGACCAGTAAAAAATCTAAAATTTCAAGGCATAACCCTTCTATATCCTGGTATTGCACACCAAAAATTATGAGTTTGAGATTTGACTGCAAGTGGGTATTTCAAAAGTTTGAAATGATATTAAATATGCACAATTGATAGACGTACTTACAATCCATTAATATAGAATAGAAGTAGATCTTCAAACCAATCTGCAACAAACTACTAAGAATAATTAGTATAGTACTATATAACTGTATGACATGCCTTTAAATAAAATAAGCTTTAACTATTAAATATTTTCTTAGTTACCATTATTTCACATCTATGCTTGGTGTTCAACAAAGAGCCGAGAGATTTCTTCACACAGCTGAGGTGTGATGGTGTGTGAACGTCCTGTCATAGTTGTGAGTTCTAGTGGTGAGAGTTTTCGTAGGATGTTCGGCGTAGGTACCCCGGTCTTGTCATCTCTTGAAAGTTTGAAAGCTGTTCGTGGTCCAGATGGCTCATAAAAATGCACTCTGAAGTTGTCATTTTCATAATTAACTTCCTCAATAACTCCAAGGTACCATCGCCCTACATACAAACATGCAACTATCTCGTTTTTCTGGAAAGAAAATGCTTTTGATACCTGAACGTCTTCAAAGTCATTACAGATTGAAGTGTGGTAACACTGTATAACTGTGTCACTTAGTGGAACATATTTGTGGTATGACTGAGTTTAAGGGACTCAAGTCATTCTTTCAATTCAGCTCCATGCCTGATTATGTCATCACTTTTAAGATAAATATACTTAATGCCACAAAGGTATTTATCACAAAATTGAAACATGTATTCTGGACACAAAATTTGATCATTAGTTGTTGACTGTAGGCTTCTCTTGGTCACTTTCCTTTTTATTGTTAACAGAGTACTGAGGCAGAAGTTGGAAGAGGATAAACAACACACATGTCTAAACACGTCTGTGCTGGTCCAAACCAGCTATCTCTGACGTACATCATTTGACTGTACCTTTAGACTTACCAACAACACATTGGTAGATGAATACGATACATAAAATACAACTACAAACATATGCATACACACAGACAGGTACAAAAACCTTAAAACAGTGCATTTTATTAATATTTCAAACTTTTGAAATACCCACTTGCAGTCAAATCATAAACTCAAAATTTTTGGCGTGCAATACCATTATATAGAAGGGTTATGCCCTGAAATTTCAGATTTTTTACTGGTCCCCTAACAACAGATTTTTTGGCCTTGAAAATGCCATTTTGTTCAATTTCCATGATTTTCTAAACATTTTTACAAAAAAGGAGGAGAGAGTCAATATCAAAAGTTGGTGTATATACACATCTAGTTACACGGATTATGTAAACAACACTAGGCTTCGAGACTAATCCCCTTTTTGAGTAATAGTGTTTTGAATAAAGGACTTTCTACCAAAAAAACCTATAGCTTAAAGGTGAAATTTTACCTTGTAGAATTGTATTTATGTGCAAATTGTATACCACTTTTTGTAGAATGTTTCTTATTGAATAAATTGTTTCTTGAATGATAATGTTGAGACTAATAGGAAATGAGCTAGTTCAGTTGCTGTAAACACCTACATAATGCAAATATGCTGCACTCTGTCAAACAAAAATGGCCACTACAAGAAAACCAGCAGAAATATAATAAAATAGAACCATTTTTTAAGTACCTAAATATTAAGAATTAGGGTTGGGTCGAATCCCACATTTTTCGAATCCGAATCTCGAATACACAAGTGTTCTTAGAATCAACCCCTCGAATCCAAATCTTAGTGTGAAAATAAAAAAAAAAAAGGTGAAGGACAATAGTTTAATATATTTTGAGTTTATTTAATTCACAAATTACTAACTAAAAATGCTCATTTAAACACTCACCTTATAAATTTTGCTGTTCAAATTTTTTTACATTTATATAGCATAAACTGAAGATAAAATACAACACAACAAAAAGAAAAACATATAAAAATACTCCATTGAAACAAGGGGAAAAAATAGTGTAGCCTAGGTATACATTTGGTTGGTAAGGCTCAAGTCTTACTGTTTCACTGCTTTAAATTCTTGTTTAAAAACACCAACATTTTTACTTGCTCTGGATCTAGTCTGTTGCGTTTATTGTCACAGATGTTTCTTGCAGTACTGAATAAGCGTTAGAAAAAACTGTTGCTAATGGGACAGACAAGTATTTCTTGGCTAATTTCTGCAGCATGGGATAATTTGCAGATTAGGACTGCCAGTATTCCAGCACATTTTGAGTACAGTTCAGTATTGGCAGTGACATGTACAAGTTCACTTTATCTTCTGCAGAACTTCGTCATTCTGATGTGACGTCTTCATTAATTATTTGGGAATATAATGCCCACATTACACCTGACTGACCAGCTGAAGAAGAAGGCTGTCAAAGAAACAAATTCATAGTTGGATTACTAAATACTGTAGGCTTAGATTAATTAATGGAAAATAAAACATAAAATGTTGAATTAGTAATACTCACAGTCACATCATGTTCCTGCACTGTTGCTGAAGGATGGCTGTCTCCTTGTAGGTTCTTAGCCTCTACAGTAAGAAGAGTCACTGCTGCTGCTAAATTTTCCTTGTTCCTGAAGGCTGCTCCTTTAAATCTAGGATCCAGGAGAGAACTCAATGCATACGTATTCCTTGTCCGTTTCAATGCAACTGAACCGTTTAACCATTAACGCTTGAAGATCATTTTTAATCCCCTGAAGACCTGATAATGGTAGAGCTGGTTTCTTCAGTTCTTCAAGAAGGCTGTAGACAATTGGTATTGCTTCAGAAATAGTGACTGAAGCTTTACTCACTTGCAGAGTAGCTTGGTTGAAAATTTTCAAAATGGGAATCATATTTCCTATGAGCTCCCACTGATTTGCCGACAGTTCCATTGGATTCAAAAGCTCAGTTGCTGTTAGGGCTAGAGCGCCTTTCTGCTCACACAGCCGTTCCAACATGTGAAGTGAAGAATTCCAACGGGTTGGCTCATCTTGTAATGTATCAATCGGTGAGCAGGTGCTCCTATAATTTTCTGTGCCTTCTTCAGAATTTTTGTGGCATGAGCTGAATGCTTATAGTGCCCAACTATGCGTCGAGAAGTGCTGAGTACGTTGAAGACTAGTTTACTGTTCATAACACATTCCTTGACAACTAATTGGAGAGAATGTGCCAAACATGCGATACGACAAAAATTTTACCGTGTCAATGCAGCCACAACATTTCTTGCGTTGTCACTGACAATAACGAATACTTTCGTAGATACATTCCATTCGAGAAGTATTATCTGTAGAAATGTGCAGATATTGTCTGCTGAATGGGAGATTTCAGGGAATGACACCACCTCAATACAGATGTGTCTGGCAACAAAATTGCTGTCTACAAAATGCAACGTTACACCGAGGTAGTAATTGTTTGCCGTCTAAGTCCACAAATCCATCGTAATGGAACAAACTCTGTGTCTTCAACAATGTTTTAACACATCAAAGTGTTTTCAGATACATCTCTGAGATGACGACGTTGGCTATGTTCTTTCTCCTTGGTAAAATGTACCGAGGTTCCAGGTGAGTAATTAGTGCTCTGAAGCCTTCGTTTTCAACAACCGAAAATGGTTGGTTGTCTAAACATATCATCTCGCTTACTAAGGCAGTAATTCTTGCACTGCGAGGATCACCTGGCTTGAACTTTTCATACTTTCCCATAAATGTTTTTAATGTTGGTTGCGACAGACAAGCACTGCAGTTTTTACCAGGTTCACTCACTTCACTTCTTACGGAAAATACAAGACTTCTGTCACTTGAATTTAACTGTACTGGATCTGAACCAAGACAATCCACCATCTCTTCAGGACCAGGTTCTTGTACACATTTCGACTGGTGTCTCGTGCACGCGGATGCAACTTCAAATGTTTGTTCATTGCACTTGTAATGTGACTTTTACCAACACGCAATATATTTTTACTACAATGTTTACAAACTGCATATTTGGGATCTTTCGTGTTGATTGAAAATTTTTCTCACACTCCACTAGACATTCCCCGGTAACACACTACAAAAAAGATCAGAACTAAGAGTCTTAAAAATATTTTAAAATATTGTAGCATAAAATTGTACACAGACTGTTTTAGTTCTCAAACAAAGACGTGAATGTCTTGGCGTCGCATCCGCTTTTCTTTTGTTCAAATCGTACAGAACAGTGAGAACACAATGCCAGTAGAGAGCTGTCGTAGCGACTTGTACTTCCGATAATCGGTAACAGAGAGCACGCCAGTAGCAGAGCTACAATAAGTCAATATTGATTATTTGTTGCGAGTTGAGACTTCCGACTTGTGAGTTTGTTTTCCTGATCATTTATTTTTCACAGACACTGACTCATTTCATTCCAAGACCGGAATAAAATAAAGTTTTTGTAAATAAAACGATGTGTAAGTGCAACCGAGGCCATTTCCAACGAAGCAAAGTTTTTAAATAGCTGCGAGAAGTGCACAACGTACGTAGCATATCTTTGGCAGTTGTAAAATACGTTTTCGTGAGGACAATAACAACTTACAGGTTAAGTCAATGATTACCAAAGTATAAAAAATTAGTGAAATAGTAAGTTTCATCTAAATAATGAAGATGATTTTCTGAGCGCCATCTCTTCGGCCATTGGAAAAGAACTGCAGACCTGTTTACCTTTTTTGTGAAGACAATAATACAGGTTATGTCATCTGATTTTACCGACTATGAAGAGCAAAAGAATTTGTAAATTCGTTAGTTTTATCCATCAACTATGCTAATTTTCTGTGCAGAAAGAGTTTATACTTTGTAAACGTAGTAAATTTAAGTTCGTAGTGGTACTAAATAATGAATTGTTTTTAACAGATATTTGGCACGAATCTCTCGAATACATGCTCAAATCATGAATCTGTAGAGTACCTGGGATTCGAGGGTATCCGAAGGTTCGAAGATTCAAACAGCCCAACCCTATTAAGAATACAATACCAAAAAAAATTAAAATTTGTCGGGCAACAATATCATTTAATTTTGGACAACTTCATTTGGAATGACCCCATGTGCGAAGGTCATAAGGTGTGAATTCTCTTCTTCTCTTTTCTATCCTCGTGGGCTTGCACTGTGTTTTTATACTGATTTTTCAGTAAACCGGATTCACAATAATGGATAGAAATAAGGTAGCCATTCAAGTAAAATTCATTTAAATAAACTGGGAGTGTTGTTTGGAAAAGTCAATTTATATTTCTGATCGAAAACCCCTTAGTCAATTCCTGGAACAATGTTAACTTATTTATTGAGATAAGCGACAGTGATGGAGAGGAAGATTGGAGTGATTGCACTGGGTCAGGAGACCACTGTACCTTCTCCAAACTCTAACTACATGATGGTCCAGGAGGGCTGAAATATTGTAACTAGAGATGTCACGATTCCTCGATTCCTCGATACCATCGATTCCTGAGAAGACCACGGTATCGAGAATCGAAAAGCATCGATTCCCATGCGTATCGATTCCTTGAGCATTTTAAAAACACTGAAATGCACAAACGTAAATAAACTGTAAATTAAATAATTTTATCATAAAAAGTCACTTGCGATGATGTAGAAATTTTTTGCTGCCGAAGTCATTAAATATCATCACGTTATTTGTTTACAACTTGTTAATTAACTGAAACCAAAAACGAGTGCTCGCTCGCACCACTCCGTGACGACATTGTTTTGAAGCTGCGTTTTGCAGGTTAGGCACGTTCACGCAAGATAACACTATTCACTTCTAAACTTAGCGTACGTATGTATAAAGTGGAAATACATTGTGCATGCGAGCATTCACATACAACTTAGCGTGCGTACGTACGATTGTGTGAATAATGCCTTTTAATTCATCTATATATATGTACTGTAAGTTTAGTTGTTAATTACGCTTGTTTTTTGTTCCGAGTGTTAACGTGCGCATGTTGTGTTGGCTGTACTGTACATCGGACTTTTTTTATTTTCTGTTGATATTTACGTACGTGAGTAAAATCTTTAGATTGTCATTTTATTTTGTATGTTTATCTGCGAAGTTGCCGTTGTTCAGTCTTGATCCTACGTTTTACAATGTCCAGTGAAGTTTGGAAGTATTTTAGTGTTGACGGATCAAACAGTAACTATGCTGTGTGTAATATTTGCTCTGCAAATATATCTCGCGGCGGCCAAAGTTCCACAACGAGCAATATGAGGAAGCATCTTAAAACACACGCTGATTACATCAATGAGGTTGAGAAAAATAAGGGTACCAGTAGTGTAGCCAATCTTTCTCAACCTACCCGAAGTACAGAAAATACCATTCATCCATCCTGTTCTACTGTAGTACCTAACCCTAACCTTGCCTCGTCCAGTGAAGTAATACAAGTGAAACGATCTGGTGCTAAAAATAAAATACAACCCACACTTTCAGCATTTATTTCGAAAAAGGCCAAATTTAACCCCAGTGACCTACGAGCCAAAGAAATCACGGGACAAATAGCTAAAATGATGTGTTGGGACTTGCAGCCCTTTTCTTTAGT
Organism: Medauroidea extradentata; assembly: GCA_003012365.1. Taxonomy (NCBI): domain Eukaryota; kingdom Metazoa; phylum Arthropoda; class Insecta; order Phasmatodea; family Phasmatidae; genus Medauroidea; species Medauroidea extradentata. Next base: position 13,856 of record PNEQ01013728.1, on the reverse strand, counting down.
TGAAGATAAGGGTTTCAAGGAGCTCATAAATCTTTTGGAACCAAGGTACAGCATTCCATCCCGCAATCATTTCGCAAACAAAGTAATTCCTGACATGTATGTTGAAGTTCGGCAGAAGGTTGAAAAAATGTTGACAGGTGCTCAGCAC
>PNEQ01013728.1:0-13608 GCA_003012365.1 Medauroidea extradentata | reverse complement strand
CGTTTTAAGACTCAAATAGTACATAATCTTATTTAGGCTTTCTGTGGGAAATGCTGTAATTTGTACACACTTGAGGGAAGCAAGTGGGTTTTACAGCCTTTTAACAACTAAGGTCTTAAGAACCGATGGGGGTGATGATGTGAGGAGCAGCGCCGGAATGAAACGGGAGAACTCCGAGAAAACCCGCCGACCAGCACGATTTCCACTTGCGAAAAATCTGAAGTGACCCGGACGAGAATTGAACACGGATCGCCTAGGTGGAAGGCGAGCTATCTAACCGCTCGGCCGTCGTGGCCTCCTGTACACGTTTGAGTTGGTAACTAAAAAGTCTTTGATATATAGTTACTGGCTTCATAATAAAGTAATCCCGAATATGTTTAAATTTTATATACAAAATTGAAATTCACTCCTACACATAACTAGTTTGCAGCACATATTGATGGGCTAACATGCAAACACGAATGGATTATCGAGCGAATACACTTGGGTGTCACTAGGCGCGTGCCAGGAGGCTCTGCCTGGTTCTGCTCGTGCTACTGCAGGTAGTACCGAGCTTGGGTGGGGGGTGTCTTGACGGGATGAGGAAGGGGGAAAAGAAGGCGAGAGCCATTAGGATGGGAGAGTGGTACACTCACGCCTAAAACATTGTTGCTTAGCAATACGTAGACTTTCAAGCTGGTAATATCACCTTAAGAGTGGCAATGGCCATCAGCCGGTCATCCAACATACCAAACCACACATTGAGAAATGTTCTTGGACATTTGCGTCTACTTTACTGCCATTGTAGAACTTATCAATGTTTACATTCAAATGGGGTTACCTCGACACCGTTACATACTGACCCTATGTTCATATGACAAGTACTATCACCTCCCAGAATATTACCCTTCTCTTCCAGGACATCTAGTATATGGAAGTAGGCACGTGGTCTGACCAATACTCAGAAAATAGCATTCCTTACACAAGGACGCAGAAGCAATAACTCGCATAGTATAAGAGTTATAAAGGGGCACAGGGACTGAAGACTAGCTTGTCATCTTTTGCCTTTCTTTCCTTTAAAATTTCCATATAATTTGCATCAGAATTTCTTAATATTCCTCCTAACCAACAAAAGTTAACCTTACATGTTGTGCCAAATATCTCTGGACAGACTGACCATTCAAAGCACAAAATATTTGCTTCATTATTTTATTATTTATTACAATTTTAATATAATTAAATATTATAGGATTTCTTATGTTTTTGTTGCACAACATTATATTTAGGCCTGCATACCTTAAGTAGTTTCCCACCAAGTTATTGATCCCACTATATCACCTTACTAAAGGCACTTGTAAACAGACTAGCTGCTCGAACCTATAATCTTTGAAGGCATATAGAAAGTAGTTCCGTTTTTCAGCATTGTATACAAGACTGACTTACCTGATTTTTTGGCATCCTTTTCGAAATAGCACCCAGTTCAGTTGCACTGCTTGAACTGCCCTCGAGCCGACCCTGTGGGTATCACGCCTAAAACCAACCAAAGATTTTGGAGGCATTACTGGGATTGATGTCCCTTCCTACACTGGAGAAAGTAGACTGTGACGCAGGAAAGCCGAGTCTGTCAGCCTGGAATAGCCTCTGATCACGGCTGACAAACCAAGAATACTTCTTGTTGCCGAGACTGCATAGTGTGAGGTCACTTGCGCTCGGGAGTGTGGACAATGGCCACTAGGAGCGCTCAAGCTCTTGGCACAAAGCTATCTGAGCAGCACCCGCTTCCGATTGGCTGTGGCTGCCAGCCAATGAAAACTTATTGCAATAAACACATTTTTCCTTGCAAATACAGAAACAGACTTTCTCCACGTCCTAACATTAATTAATGTGGTTTGTCCCCGGTGCGCTATGTTGCACAGCTTTTGGGATGTTTTATAGTATGTATTTATATATAAACCTGTAATGTTACAATTATTTCCCAGTATATTGAGTGTAAACGATTTTTCTTGTGTTACAAAGTTAAAAATCTTTATCAATCTTCATGACAGTTGAACAAAAATTTAAAATCATTCTATGCCGTTTTAACAAAAATTGAGGATGTAGCCTTTTAATCAGAATTTATAGTAAAGACAGTAACTTACAGTACTGCATTAACATTTTCCCTTTATATTTGTATGTCTTTTAAAACATGTTATAATTAAGGAAGCAAGTAATAAGAGGAACTATATTTTATGCTATAGCCATTAACTTCAGGGTTAATAGCAGCGACACCCTTGAGGTACATTCGAGAGCCACTGACACCTAAATATACAAATGTCCAGTAAAACCCCTTTATAATGACCCTTTTATTGAGACCCCCTCTCTATAACGACTACAGTTGAACCTCATTAATATAAACCTGAAGGGACCTACCTAAATTCTTGCAGATTGTAATAATGAGGTTTGTAATAACAGGTGTTTACAAAAACTTGAAAAGTTCTGTAAATGTATTTTCAGGATAATTAGAGGCAAAACACAATTTTTCTTACTACCACCATTACTTATTTGAACCACTGAATTTGATAAGACATTGTTTTATGTATAAGGAAACTATTTATTGAGCATTCAAGTTTATATTTAAATTCTCATCTTATTCCAAGGGGACAGAAAATCACTTTGTATTAATAAGAACTATGTATGAACAGGGTTTGTATTAACAAGATTCCACTGTATCCCTTTAAAACGACCCTATTCACTGGAACCACGAGAGGTTGTTGTAGAGACTATGTACATATAGGCAGCTAGTTTAATGGGAGTCTAATTTATCATGTGAGAAGAGAACTTGCAGTGAAATATTGGTATGTGTGAAATGTTTTTGAACAGTAATTTCTTGATATTTGTGTAAATGCTGCTTTATAAACGTAGCTGGAAGAGAGAGTTGGAACGACAGCTACACAACATGGATCACATCTCGAATAAGCCATACAAGAAAACAAAAGGAGTAGAGTTATGAACTTTTTTCTGTACCAGTGACAAATCTACACGAGCTAAAATATTAAAAATTACATGATCTTGGGGGTCCCTATACAATTTTTAGAATGTTAGGCAAAAATTTTTATGAGAGAGAGAGAGAGAGATAGAAACAGATAGAGAGCCAGAGAGAGACAGACAGACACACACATTCTCTCTCTTTCTTTACCATGCTTTGGCTAGTCGTGAAATGACAATCTCCATACGGCACAATTTTGACTAGCTGAACCACGAAATTTTAGCTTTCCCAAAAACATACAGTGGAACCATTACAGTAATACAAACCCTGTTAATTCAAAGTTCTCATTAATACAAAGCAATTTTTATTCCTCTTGGAATGGGAGAAGAAATAAAATAATTACAGTAGAACCCCGATTTTACGAGTTCCGGATTTTACGAAGTAGCGAATTTACGAGGCTATCATCAGGAACCATCAGAAAATCTTTATTTAAAATAAAATTAAAAATGAGAAAAAAATTACAGAAATTGCAGTTTTAACTATTTATAGCTTAACCTCGGTTTACGGTGTCAGATATTAATACAGTGCATGTTCTTGACAGTACTGATGTAAAATTGAGGGTCTCGTTAAATCGGGGTCTCGCTAAAAGGAAAACCCCGATTTTACGAGATACTCGATTTTACGACAGTATTTCGAGAATTATGGACTCTCGTAAAATCGGGGTTCTACTGTACTTGAATGTTCAGTAAAAATTTTGTTTATGCATAGAGCCACGATTTTATGGCGAAAAGATTTTTGCAACATTTGGTTTCGATGCGTCATGTGCACGTCTACAGGTCTGCTACATCGCCCGTAATTGGATAATTTTACCTCACTTGTCTTGGCAAATTACAGACGTAAGGAGTCACAATAATCTTATTCTGATTGGTGCAGTCAAATGAGAAACGTGTCTGAACAAAGACATGCTACCAATAACCTTGAAACAGAACTACCGATGTGCACGAGAGTCACTGAAACAAAGTGGGGCAAAAATCTTTTCGCGACAAAATCGTGGCCCTATTTATGCATTAAACCATGCAATATCAAGTTCTCAAGTAAAAGAAAGTCATTGTTGTTAAAAGACTATTTGATTTGTTGGGATAGACAGTGTGACCAAAATTTTTAGAAACATTTTAAGGTTTTAGTGAACACCTGTTAATACAAATCTCATTATTACAAACAGCCAAAATTATGGTTCCTTCAGGTTTGTATTAAAGAGGTTTGACTGTAGCAGCATTAAAAACAGTGAAGAAGCAACTATTATAAGAGAAATAGTAATCATGTTTTTCAAATATCATGGTGGCCACACAAATCTGATTTCTAAGTTCAAGAACATTTCCAGGATTTCATGGACACAAAACCAATTTTCAAGGACAATTGCAGTTCATACACGGTCCATACGTTTTGCTCATAATAGCTACTAGGCACATCACATCACAAACTCACAAAACATAACTGTAAAACATTTCTCCCATATTTTCACAGCAACGTTAAACTTGATCAGAATCACGTACGTGTTTCAGTTGACGGAATATGCCACTCTGAAACAGTTGCAACCGGCGACTCAGCATTGGTCAATATAATCGATCTTCACACTTTGATAGTAGTTTGTTTTGACGTGTTTCAAACAAACTGACATTTCAAATTAAAATTCAAGGACAAGTATAAAAATTCAAGCATTTTCCCTGCTTTTTAAAGAACACATCAATATCAAGGACAATTCCCGCTCTTCAAGAATTCAAGGACGTGTGGCCACCATGAATATGTACACAGTTATGTTGCCACCTGCTAGATTGTAAGCAGCTACTGTCATGGCTACAATCATGGCAACATGTAAGTAGTCATTTTTATACAGTGTAACATATATTTATTTTATTGTACAAATAAATATGCAGGACACTTGTATTACAAATAAATAAATCAATCTACACATTTCTTGACTAACTAAAACATGTACATACAGTATAAATATATTATAAAGGCAAGTTATAATTGAGGGGTAAAGTTGGACAACCTCATGATAATTGGTTTGTTATTTCACAATCTTGTGTTCAAAATGTTCAAATGTAATGTACAGTGTATTTAGTAAATTAAAAGTTCTTACATTATGCTTTCAACTGCTAATAAGTTGTGACGTAGTGAAATTTTCACTCATTTGCTGAAATATGTAAAATGATACCAGCATGTCTACTGTCCGTGTATTTAAATGGATGCAACCAGAATGGTGATTGTTATTTATCACGAAATCCAGTCTTTAATGTGAATATAATTGTAATAATTTAATGCAGGTCAAAGTGTACTTCACTGCCAACACATTACATAGGTAAGTTAAAGGTCATAATTTTGGCACAATTTGTAAAGTATTAAATACATCATTTAAAAAATACAGTGATTTGCGATAATTATTGGTCATATACATATTTACACATTGTTGATACCACTCTCAAATGTCATCTTACTGAAAATATATGAATCAATAAAAAAAAATTCCCCTCAAAATTAAATTTACAAAATGGGTTATACAAATATGAGGGAGAGGGAAAATGTGAGCAAGGATGAAGCAAACGGGAAGGTATTTCTAGACACATTTCCATTGTCATTCGCTAGATAACAGCACCATATAAACACACACTAAATTGAAGCTACATATACTCACCAGATAGCAGTAACTGTCCCAAAAAATTACATAAGTTACCACCCTGCGATTACATATATTTTAACCAAAAGAAAAAAAAATTATTTAGGGAATGGTAATACCTGTACTTATAGAGGAGGAACTGTCAGAAATTAAATACCTTGAATTATATTAAAAAAGCTATAAAAAGAAAAATTCTAAAATGGTTCTATCGTATATACTATGTACATAAATTATTTTTACAAACCTTACAGGCTACTATATCAAGAAATTTTGTCAAATTGTACTTAAACAATATTCACACACAATCTTTATACAGTAAAGTACAATTTAAACTAGATACATTTTCCCAAGTACAGTGAGATTTCATTATAAAGAACTTCAGTATAAAGAATTTCTCACTTTAAAGTATAAATTAAAATACCCCTCTGAAATTAAAGTAATGTAAAATGTGTTCAGTTTAAAGAAGTTTCAGTATAAAGAACATAATTTTCTAGTTTTTTCATGTTCGTTGTATTGAGATTTTACTGTACCGTATTTGCCGGCATATAGGACGACCCCGCACATAAGACAAGTCATAGTTTATAAGGTTCAAATAAAAAAAAAAAAAGATAACTTTTGGAATTTCTGCCCAAAATTTTTTCTCCTTTACCAGAAACTTAAATATTTAGTTTAAATAGTTTTAATGCATTTATTATCAGTACATAAACAACATAGGGGACACAAACTAATAACAATGGGCACTAATGCCATACAGGCGCCCGAGAGTCAAGGAAATGCACTGTGACGGTAACACGTGGCCGGCGACATCATCAGTTGCCGGCAGCTTGGCGCAACTTGGCACCGCAGGACTGAGGCTGGCCGCGCACAACATAGCAACGCCGAGCTGCAGCAGCTGCTTGCAAGGTCATCGCATTCCTGTGCGTTGTTGTCGCCTGCTAGCCAAGCTAGATACATGAATGTGTGGTACAGTACCTAGATAAGGATCTAAGCACACAGAACCTAGATCCTCGTTTTCTCCACACGAGAGTTGGGTGCTGTCGAGACAAAGGATCTAGTCTAAATTTTATATACACACACACACACACACACATGTATATATATATATATTTTTTTTTAAATGGGGCACTTGTTTTGATTTGTGACGGAAAACGTAATCCTTGTACCATCATACAACTCCACAGCTTACAGCTTAATTTTCAAATAATTTTTAGGTTACCAAAAATTTTCACACCTTCATATAAGACGAGTAGCAATTTTTGAAGGCAAAAGATATGTAAAAATTCTTGTCTTATATGCTGGCAAATACGGTACAAAGGTCATTTAACATAAGTCACTCTAATCTGGCAAAGCCAAGATAAAGTTTGAAATTTCTGCAATGTAAAAACATTTACACTCCAAAATTAACCAAAATTACTGTATGACAAAATAAAAAGGCAGAAAGCTAATCAACCAATGTCCAGACCAGCTGATTTAGTTGTTTTTTCAAAGTTAAAAACATAACACTTAACCCTACACATTACGACTATACATAATTTCAAATAAAATCTCACTATCGAAGTTTTCAGTGAATACTGACAAGTTCTAGCTAGCATCATTATACAATACAAAAACCGCTTTACATGCTACAATTTTACAAATACTGTACAGCAATATGATCCTTGGGCACCATCAAACAAAGTACTGTATATACACTGTAATATTAAAAATTAATTTGTAAAAAAAAGGGTTAAATTGTTGCGTCTTAAATACTGTAGAAAATTGAAAGGCGAAACATGAATAAATAGGTACATTCAAGATAGGCCTACTTAACTTAGGTTAAGCTATTTAAAGTCATTAATTCTTTACTGTTTTTTTTACCATCAAACATCATTAATTTATTTCACAATATAAATTTTTAGGTACCATAAAGGAAAAGAGCTGAGTTCAAAATACAGTGGAATCCCTATTTTTACACTTCTCAAGGAACCTGAAAAAAATGTTTTAAACTGCAAGAAAGTTTAAAAAGAGGGAAATTTCTAACGTAAAAGCAGCAAATGGGAACACAAATAAAGTGTAAAAATGGAGATTGTAAAAACAGGGTCCTACTGTAACCTACAGTAAAACACCGATAACGAAATGCCATGGGACCCAAAAATGTTTACTCTTATTCAACATTTTGTTAAATTCGACTTCACCCCCCCTTATAAAAAAAAAAAGTTAAATTCTCGGGCATGTTTTGTCCGAAGTTAAGGTGATTTTAAAAAAGTATCTTGGCTCAAAACAATAACAAAACGCATTTACCATCAACAGGTAAGCCACAGCAGTGAAAAAAGAAAAAAAATTGGCGATAAGACTTCAAAAACTTCCAGTGGGACACTCGGCGTGCGTGCGTAAGGTGAGTTAGGCCGCCCTTGCGTGCCATCAACACGTAAGAAGTGTTGACTAACACCGCCGAGTCGTCATAATTTCCGTCTCTCTACCGTCAGCTCCATTAACAAGATTAAGTAAATTCCCATGAAAAATAGAAAAAAAAAATTAATGAAACCTGAGTTAAAAGCTTGCGAAACAACGGTAAAATAACAACTAAATATGCGCTGCGGCGGCCATTGTAGCTTGTATGCAGTCGCTCTCGTGAATCAAACTCGTTGGTCTGCTCGCTAAAAATACTTGGCATTCGAGCGTTTTTTAGCATCGGAGTAAGAAATTATTTACGTTTGCGGTAATAATTTGTTGTAAAAAGTCTGCATATATAATATTACGTATTTTTTTAATAATCTAGTTTGTTTTTATCATGGGACGCCAGTGTAAATAATCATGCTGAACACCACTGCATTCTATTGGTAATATAATTAACAGAACACGCGGCACTGCAGCGCATTCTAACGGAGATTTGAAGCACTATCTGTGAATTAGTTCTTGTGCTGTCCACCGCCACACTGCGGAGACTGGATAGCTAGATGCTCGTTCACTCGCCAACCACCAGGACGAGGATCTATGCACGTGCTTGTTATGCAACACAACGGCGCTCACTCGGCCGCGCCCGTGCGTATCTCAAAATCACTCCCGCTGCCAAAGTTTTCAACGAATTTTTTTTTTGTCACTCGATAGATTGTTTGAGCTTTTCTACGGAGAATTAAGTACATACGGTGGTCGGTGCTAGTATTTTTCATGGACTTAAAATTACAATTAATATTCAAATTTATCAGTCAGTTATTAAAAAAAATTTTTTTGTTATTTTTTCAAGTTTCCTAAAAATCCTTTGGTCAAAACGCTGTTTTCGTTATTCTCGAGTTCATTAAATCGGGGCTTTACTGTAATTAATTGCAGAATTTTTCGCACTTTCTGTTTGTAAAAATAAGTCTGAATTTATAGTTGGAGTAAATAACAATAAATTATTCTGGCGACTACTGTTGTTTTGTAAACTTGTATCCCATATTCCATTCACATGTATTTGTATGCTTAATGGTCCTAATGCTGGAATCACAATGGCCCGACAGATGCTACGCGAATAACAAAAAAATGTCAGCCAATCAGCGCAGAGGTTTCTGTGATGACAGCGTGTTTGCTTCGAAGCTCACTGACTGACAAGTTATTTTATTCGTTTCGTGTCTGTCGCGCTATTGTGATTCCAGCATAATCATCCAACCATCGAATGTACAGCAACTAATGTGCAGATCTTTAAACACTCAACATATACACATATAAAGTAAACCATTTTATTCAAATAGGTATTTACCTAAATTACAATATTTGCCACATTCCGCCTAAACATTTTTGGCATGTAAAAGATTAGCAAAATGTATGACGAAATAGCATGAAAAATAGTGAAAAAAAATGAACAAAATCCTACCATAAAATTTTACAAAATCATTAAAATATTTTCAACAAAAAAACGGTGACACAGTCTCTTATGTGAACGAAAGTGCTGGTCTTTCAATTTTATTTCAGCATTTCAGCAAATTCACACAATTCTAAAGTTTACAATAGTACAATTGCCTCTTTGTACAATACTAAAAGGTAAATACAGTGGAACCTCCTTAAGACGAGTATGGGTTAAGACGAGAATACAGCCATAACGACAGTATTTTTGTGCACCGTAAATTTCTGTATTAAATATAACGTTAATTAATTCGTTTAATACGAGAGCATTTTCACGGTTGCGTACGTTATGACAGAAAAACGGCTGTACGTATGCGGAATGCGTCACGTAAACAACTCGTGGCGCGCTCGGAATGAACATCGAGAGCTGCAAGAAAGAATTGATTGTGCGCAGCGTCCCATACATCTGGTGGTGCACTCTTGACGCGAAACTCTGAAACGATAATCCCGGCGGAGCAGGCATCCACAGCGATGAGCGGTGATCGATACTGTGTGATGAGTCGACTCTATATCGACGCGTGTACACACAAAGAAAATTGTGTTACCTTTGTCTCCTGACAACTTGTATCGTCTTCGAGTTGGAGTTAGTTGCGCGCGAGTGTTTTCTGTAGCAATGGCAAGTGAAATCAAACGGAAAGCAATCGATCTGCAACAAAGCTTCAGATTATTCGTGCTACTTTGCCATGGCGGCCCAGCGTCCACGCTACTCTAGAGGCCCAACGCAGCCATGTTTTGCTTGCAAGATAGCGTAGCGATATATAATTTAGCATTCAGATGAGAATTCTTTTCTTTCGCTCATACATAAAGAATTTTTTCCTCGTATGAAAATATGTTATGACTTATGAGAAGTGATGTTTCAAAGTGCGTATACTGTGCCACTGTTTTAACATGCGTATTAGTTTCACATAAGCAAATGCATAATCAACATCCGGCATCGTCATTCGTCCACGAATGTTAACATATATACGTTAAGGTATAAAGGTGAAACTTTTTTATTGTGTTTATAAGACATTGACTTTATGTCGCTGAGAATATAGTACCCCAAAAAATTTTAGTTTAAAAAAAAAAAAAAAAAGATATTTTTGATTTTTTGAAAAACAATAATATTTTGATATTTTATTGTTTTGTTGTTCAGAGGAGGTAATGGCGTGAACGCATACAATATTTTGTTAAAATCGTTCCAACGGTTTTCGAGATACAGGATGTTTAGTTTGCATAGCACTGCATAGGCACACTAGTACGTACATAGTTAGGAAAAGGGGGGGGGGAGGGGGGGAAGGCGGAGAACTGACGATATCGGCAATATCGGTTGAGACGAGCATCTGTTATAACGACAATTTCTGCCGTCATTGTCAACTCTCGTCTTAACGAGGTTCCACTGTATTAACCTTTTGACTTGAATAATTCTAACACGACTACGACGACCCACATGCACGTGCAGAAAATTTCTGTTCACATGTCCTAATAACAAACCTACTTACAATAAGAATAATAATTTCTATGTGGTCAAACGATAATTTTTTTTTCCTTAAATTTATTTGTGTCAGTCTGGTCGCTGCAAGTTTCATGCTTGCTTAGCTTACAGGTATCAAAACAATTGAATATTGTCACAATGATACATATTCGAAAAGACTTCAATATTATTCTAAAATTTATTACGAATGCCTACACAGCATGTAGTATACACACATAAAAGAAGTATCAAAAATATGTCTCACAGCAATAATTTACACCTCAGTTTAATTTAAGCTCCACCTAACCTCAACATGAAAACATGTCTTATATTGGGAACATGGTGTCAGATGTGTCTGACCGATGTTTCATTACTATTCTAGTTTCTTCTGGCCCGAAGATATTTCAAAGATAAAGTTCCTCATTCTTTCAAGATCACTCAGTTGCGTAGTAAGTCTCTGCAGCTCCGTATCTTTGTCCTGTATGCTCTTCTCGTACATCTTGTTGATCATGTTGACATTGGTAAGCTCCTACAAACAATACAACAAACAACACTAATGAGCCCAAGGTTATTAAAGGCAACGAAAGTTTATAAAAGTCTTGCCGCCCGAAGAAGCCAGTTTAACACTGGCAAAATGTTGTGACCGTGCTTCCGTGGAAAAATGTGTCGTCCATGTGTGTACCTGTTTACAAGTATCATCTGTAAGTACTTGTACCTCTGTCTGTTATATCACTTTGTTAACCTAGCAGTCTACTTCTTGCCATTCCTATGTAAAATACAGAGGAACAAAAAATATACAAATAAATACTGTACAAAAATAAAGAGACACAATTTGCTCACACCGACATACGGTTTGTACCAAAATTACAGTATTTAGAACTGTAAAACAGTTCCTTGAAAGTAGAGATGTCACGATCGATTCCTCGATACCATCGATTCCTGAGAAGACCACGGTATCGAGAATCGAAAAGCATCGATTCCCATGCGTATCGATTCCTTGAGCATTTTAAAAACACTGAAATGCACAAACGTAAATAAACTGTAAATTAAATAATTTTATCATAAAAAGTCACTTGCGATGATGTAGAAATTTTTTGTTGCCGAAGTCATTAAATATCATCACGTTATTTGTTTACAACTTGTTAATTAACTGAAGCCAAAACCGAGTGCTCGCTCGCACCACTCCGTGACTCCATTGTTTTGAAGCTGCGTTTTGCAGGTTAGGCACGCTCACGCAAGATAACACTATTCACTTCTAAACTTAGCGTACGTATGTATAAAGTGGAAATACATTGTGCATGCGAGCATTCACATACAACTTAGCGTGTGTACGTACGATTGTGTGAATAATGCCTTTTAATTCATCTATATATATGTATGGTAAGTTTAGTTGTTAATTACGCTTGTTTTTTGTTCCGAGTGTTAACGTGCGCATGTTGTGTTGGCTGTACTGTACATCGGACTTTTTTTATTTTCTGTTGATATTTACGTACGTGAGTAAAATCTTTAAATTGTCATTTTATTTTGTATGTTTATCTGCGAAGTTGCCGTTGTTCAGTCTAGATCCTACGTTTTACAATGTCCAGTGAAGTTTGGAAGTATTTTTGTGTTGACGGATCAAACAGTAACTATGCTGTGTGTAATATTTGCTCTGCAAATATATCTCGCGGCGGCCAAAGTTCCACAACGAGCAATATGAGGAAGCATCTTAAAACACACGCTGATTACATCAATGAGGTTGAGAAAAATAAGGGTACCAGTAGTGTAGCCAATCTTTCTCAACCAACACAAAGTACAGAAAATACCATTCATCCATCCTGTTCTACTGTAGTATCTAACCCTAACCTTGCCTCGTCCAGTGAAGTAATACAAGTGAAACGATCTGGTGCTAAAAATAAAATACAACCCACACTTTCAGCATTTATTGCGAAAAAGGCCAAATTTAACCCCAGTGACCTACGAGCCAAAGAAATCACGGGACAAATAGCTAAAATGATGTGTTGGGACTTGCAGCCCTTTTCTTTAGTTGAAGATAAAGGTTTCAAGGAGCTCATAAATCTTTTGGAACCAAGGTACAGCATTCCATCCCGCAATCATTTCGCAAACAAAGTAATTCCTGACATGTATGTTGAAGTTCGGCAGAAGGTTGAAAAAATGTTGACAGGTGCTCAGCACGTTAGTATTACCACAGACATGTGGTCATCATCAACAAATGATGACTACCCTAGCATCACACTTCACTTTGTTGACTCTGACTTTTGTCTTCAGCATGTGGCCCTTGAAGTCATACCATTCCCTGAAGTTAGCCATAGTGCTGACAATATATGTAGTTTCATGTCTTCAGTTCTGACTGAATGGCATTTAAGTGACAAAGTGACAGCAATTGTCAGTGATAATGCAAAAAATGTGGTGTCTGGTGTCCAAAAGCTTCAGTACACACACGTGCCATGTTTGGCACACACCTGTCAGCTGATCGCGAAAGATGGTGTGTTGGGGGCTAAGCAAGTGACAAATATTGTATCTTCTTGTAAGCGAATTGTGGGGCACTTTAAACATTCCTCACAGTCTTATAAGGCTCTCAAGAAAGCCCAAGAAACCTTGAATGCACCAAAACATCGTCTCATTCAAGATGAAATAACAAGATGGAATTCATCTTTGCACATGATGCAACGACTG
>PNEQ01013727.1:12435-42041 GCA_003012365.1 Medauroidea extradentata | reverse complement strand
AAGAAATTAAGACATATTTATTATCCTCCGCACATTATTCTATCGATGAATATTTTATGTAATAGTGATGTGTATATGGTAATGGGTAACTGTGCTTGTAAATATTGAGATTTATTAAAATTAACTACATCCCTTGAGAGAAATATGAACATGAAATTTATTGTTGTTGCTGTGTAGTGTCTCATGATTAGTCCTTAAGCGTTCTTGGTGCATTGTAAATATTAATGCTATTATGTTCAATTCAGTTTAACATCTAAGTGTTCAATGATGGTAAATATTTGTACAGTAATGTTAGAGATGGGCTACCAGCAAGTAAAAGTGACAATTGTACCTTCTATGTTATGTATTGTAGATATGTATATATGTATGTATATCATTTGACGAGTACTATACTACTTGTACAATTTCTGTATATATTGTAGTCGACAGGACAATAAAGAATTGAATTGAAATGTACCAAGTAGTTTTTTAGTTTTATTTTTACAGTTTCTAAACTATTATTAAAATTTTGTTTAATCTCTGCAGGTAACTTATTGAAAATCTTAAGTGCCATGTAATTAATATTTTTTTGAAATAACGTAAGTGAGGAAATGGGCAAATGAAGATTATTTTTGTTTCTTGTATTATAGTGGTATAAAGTGTTATTTGTACTGCTCTTAAAATTTAACCAATTTTCTTCAATAAAAACTAGGAGTGATTAAATATATAGGCTTGGTAATGTTAATATTTTATTTTTAATAAAAAGTTGTTTACATGGATCTCTGAGTTTTTTTGTGGTTAATCACTCTAACTGCCTTTTTTTGAAGTTTGAAGACATTCTTGGCTGTCACTGAGTTGCCCCAGAAAATTACACCATAAGATGTTAATGAATGAAAATAAGAGAAATATATAATTTGTAGAACCTTTGACTCTGCTATATTCTTCATACAGTGAAGTGTAAAAATAGCTGTATTTAATCTGGGAACCAAATTTTCAACATGCTGTCTCCAGCTTAGATGTTCATCAATCCTTATGCCCAAAAATTTTGAATCATCCACTTGTTTTATTTCTATATTGTTTATCATGAATTTATCAATTTTCACGTTAGTGTTTCGTGGGGAGTATTTTATGTAATTGTTTTGATTTACTGAGAGTTTATTTGATGCAAACCAATCATATAATACATCTATTGAACTTTTGGCTTTGCTATTGAGAATAGCCATTTCTTTTTCCCTTACTAAAGTGCATGTGTCGTCAGCAAAAAGTATTGTTTTGGCATATGGTTGAATTACGTTAGGTAAATCATTTATGTATAGGAGGAATAACAGAGGCCCGAGCACTGACCCCTGTGGTACACCATACCTAATTATCCCTGGTATTGATGTAGCATGGGTATAATTTTTTATTTCGACAACTTGTTCTCTGTTTGCAAGATAATTTCTAAATAAATTTAGAGAACAGTATTGCAATATATGTATTATTTCAGTACATAAGATCATGATAGAAACTAAACATTATGTAAAAATAACAAAAAACTATCAGTTGTGAATAAATTATTTCCTTTCCTTAATGTTTTCTCCTAGAACACCTTGGTCTTCAAGCTTTTTTTCAATGAAGGGCCAGTTATTTCATACCTGGAGTCCTGCAGGCCACAAAAAAAATCTGTGGGTGTGAATCATCAAAAGCTTCTTTTCAGACACTTATAACATCACGACATAAACTGGCAACTTTATCACGGATCTAGGTCACTTAACTGCTCCACTATTTTCTTTTATTTGATACAGTGAAGGCCACACAGCACCATTACATAGCACACCGACAATTTGATACCAGGATGAAACATGATATGCCTAGCCTTGTAAACAGAATAGCAAATTTTGCACAAGACTTTTTCTTGGATAAAAATGTAAAAAATATATATACATATATATATATATATATCCATATACACAAGTGTATATATATAGGCCTTATATCAGTGATTTCCTTAGAACAAATAAATATTGCTTACTGGAAAAATTTTCGCAAGCCGCAAGAAACCTGTCAGCAGACCTCTGGTTGAAGACCCCTCTTCCAGAATGTGACAACTCTCATGATACTGCACTGTAAATAACCTGATTCAAAAGCAAACAAGTGTCCAATCCGAAAACTACAGTAGAGACTACAAACTGAAAGTCAGCTGGAAATTATATTTTATTTATGCTGGCCAATATTTCTAACTGTAATGTCTGGTTCTCAGTTACTACCGACTACTACTGGAACAGTGACTAGAACTGCTACATTAACCTCAGTTGGGTGAGAACCTACTTAGTGAGGCCATCGTACAACTAGACGAACAAGGTAGGCTAAGAGTGTTTTGGGTGGGATATCTGATACAGCCAGAGACAACTGACAGTCTTAAGAAGTGTAGGATGAAGCAGCGAAGACTAAAATAGCAATCTGGTTTAAAGTCTCCACCAATTATGTGTACTATTAAATGTGTGACAAGACCCAGGTTTGTAAATATTCGTTGGATTTTTTTATTACACAGAATAAAATTATTAAAAAGTTGAAAGTGCACATTAAGGTAACACATCAGGATCCAACATTTTCAAGGTTATTAACAGGGAAATTCACAGAAAACTGTAATTGTTTTAATAAGTGTAGATTTATCAGAATGAAATAGGCGTAAGTGTAGATTTATCAGTATGAAATAACTTACGTAAGTCGTGCCGTATTAGCTGTAAACAGAGTCATTGTTCCATCATCCAGTTTCCCATGTCTACTTAACGCAGTTAACAACTGCTCTGATATTTCTGAATGTAAATAAGTATCTGGATCACGAAATGAAAATCTTAACACTCTTTCTGCTATGGACTGAGTCTGTGTTTCTTGTTCTGAACTGCTTTCTCCTGACGACTGTGGCACAACTTCACACACAGCTTCAACATTCTTGCAAATAAAATTTATACAAGTATCTTGAAGGGTTCCTGGTGAATCGTACATGTTTATTCTCAGTACAAATACAAACCAATTATAATTGGTAAACTATCAACACTAACAGTACAAATGTCAGAAAAACAACACAAATTTGGCTGCACGTAAGGTATCAGCAAATTAATAAAATATAACTTAACGGTAACTGAAGAAGCGCCATACGAAGGAATATCACTTAAAAATCAAAAAAATATGTACAGGCACTGACACTAATATGGCATAAAAAATATTCAATTTTAAAATATCATTCCCTATCTCAATTTCTTCTTAACGTTAACTACTGTACTTAACGAACACACACACACGTCGCTCAAAAACAACAGGAACTATATTGTTTAGTTCCATTTTCCGCAAACGGTTTCTTGTTATTTACAATCCCAACCAAGCACTCGCCATTATCATAGAGATAATATATATTGAAAACAGAAGGACGAAATCGGGAGTGACACTGGAGAGTACCTAGGTACCTACGGACCGCTTATTGACGATTGACTATGTACCAACATAGAAACATCACTTCAAGATATTGTAATTTGTTAATAGAAATAATATTTGTAGTCAATTACCATGCACTACAGTGTAAATGTCGGAACCTACGCGGATTAAACATTTTTGTTTTCCTGCAAAAAACTGTTTGAAGAATGTTGACATAAAGGTGGATTACAAAGTAAAAAAAAAAAAGTTATTCAATTCAATTATTTTTATTGTCCAGAATGGTACGCGTAGCTCAGGTATGTTGTAGTTTATTTTACTCTTGCAACTCTCGGGGCACTCCTAGGCGTGTCCCAGGTCAAAAAGAGCATGTCCTTTTAGCTCCTCCTCGCGAGGAAGAGTTGCGTGGGCAAGTAGGAGCAAATCGAATTCTAGATGTTACGGCGAGCATACTGCTGTTGACTGCGCAGTTTACTTTCGCTGTCGTGTTTGAAAATAGTGAAAATAAGAATTATTTCAGACATGGATGACGACACTAAACTTGCGGCAGCTGAATAAGGGTTTTTTGTTAGTTCCAACCAATAAAAGTTTTATGTTATTGTGTTGTCTTGTACATAAGGTTTCAATTGCTGTAAACTTGAATTCCTATGCTGCTGTACTGTTATGTACTTAATGTAATTCAACGGAATAATAAATATATACACACGAATTATTATTATTCCTCGGATCAATTAAGTTTAATACAGCGTATTTTTCTAGCTTCACATAATTTCATTAGAAGGCACTTTATTATTTTCGTGCATTATTTGGTGCAGCTGTAGGAACTTCATCATCTTATGATTCTTGTTTATTAAAATTTCTAAATACATCTGCTAGTTCCGCTATTAAATCAAGGCAATTGGCGTTTTCCTCGCTCCTCCGAAAGTTGAAAACTCTACCTTCTGTGTAATTCTAATTGTATTTAGTTTAATGAAATAGGTGTTTTTTTTTTGTTTTTCCATATACGTAGTTTTGTATGTAAGGTTTTTTTTCTTTTCATTCGTAGGTCTAAATTGTATATCTGAAATTTGTAATAACTATAACTTTGACGCGGGTCGTTCCGCAACTCCCTCTCTCTGAGCCCGTAGTGCGCATCAAGCCACCATTACGGAACGGGCCGAGCGCCCATACAGCCACGACATGTGGGAAAACACCCGGCCACGTGGGCACAAAGTAACGGCGTCCAGACGCCGCCCCCGCGACACCGGGTGCCACCAGTGAGTGCGTCGGCCCGAAAGAACTGCCATTAAATGGAAGGAATGTGCCCTCTTGACGAGAAGCGACGCAAATTAACATTAAAGTTAAACACTTCGTAATAGCACTCCCGTGCTTGCTCCGTCAATGGGTGTTACGCCATTTAGCAGGCAGTAATATACAAAGACCAGGGGTAAATGTGTTCCATGTGTACTGTGTCTCTTTTAAGCCTTTTCGTATGTAACATTAAACCCAGTAATACACCCCTGCACCTCGCGGCAAGTTGGACTCGCCCGCGCAGCCAACTTCACCGCCCAAATATCTGCACATGTTCTCCCCGAAACATTTTCATGTTTTAGTTAATCAGTAATTACCAGTGTTTTGTCATAATTATTATTATTCAATTAACGTAAAAATTCAGTGTCTAATTCTTTAAGTGTCTTGTGGTTCAAAATTTCATGTAACTTTAATTTACGTAAACTCTCTATAAACTAGCCCGTTATTCAAATTTGGGACTCTAACCCTCAAGCTGTGTTATTGTGAGTGTTTTGGGCCTTTGCCCTTGTTTAATTTAGTGATTTTGTGTGTTTCGGCGAGTGCTTCCCGCGCTTTGGCAGCACGACGTCATGCACGCGGGAAGGACTCGCCAGTTGACATTACGTGGTGGACCGGGACGGTCGACGTGCTCGTCACTCCGGGCCCTTCAAGACTTTGTGTTAATTAGTAGTGTATCAATAGTCATATTTTCATCTGGAACATTTTATTTAACTTTGCTGGCCCGGAGGTGTACTGTTCACCCCTGCAACTCGTCGCCCAGGGGCGTGACTTAGATTCTATTTTTTGCCCGCGCGGTGAATTTTCACTTTACAGCATCGCCCACCAGCCGGGCTTAGGGCTGGATCCGCATATTGCTTCACCAGTGTGTGTATTATTGGAGCATTGTGCTTTTCTAATAAATATATTTCCAACTACAGGTTCGTATTTATTGCTTGCCGCTTCACGGCCATCAGGGCGCAGGACCCTTCAACCCGCATTCCAGTGCTATACCTACAGTGTGTTTTATGTGTGTACTTTTCTACCTTAGTGTTACGGGCGTGGGGAACGCCATAAGATTCCCCTGCGTAAGTAACTTAGCGACGTAGAGTGGAGAGTGTTCTTGCAACGCCACGGCCGTTGGCCACGTGGCCCTGAAACCTAGAGTCTCTGCTCTCATGAGTGCCCGTTCTCTCTTAACTGGCTGGCGCACTGGGCAAAAAACACTTAATCACGACCCACGCTCACGTCAACTTTGAAAATAGTCAATGCAAATATTGTAAAATTGTACATATCTGACGTGTCCTATACTGTAACATTGTACAGTTAAGGTTAATTCTACTAAAGGTTAGAAAGAAAATGTGTTTTCTTATGGGAGAGTTTGGCACAGGGAAATTTTCTGCCGCCAGGCACACTGTAGTCGCATGTGGGGACAAATTAACATTGTGGTATATGGGAGTATTCCTTATTTTTGTCCAAAAATTATTGTACTTATATTATTTTGCAGTATATAATATTCAGTTTTAAAATTATAATCTTCCGTGTTTATTTGAAGTTAAAAAGTATGTCTGTAAGATGTTTTTACGAAAGTAAGCAGTGGAAATATAAATGCTCATTCTCATGTTTGTTTACAAGTTCGTAGGACATATTGGTCGTCAGAAGACGATATTTAATTTCGAGGAATATGAACTCGTAGGTAAGTGTTGAGCTCAGTTGAGTTGTATTTAGTGACTAGTCCTTAGACGATGGGTGAGGAAACTGCGGCCTGTGGACCATTTGTGACCCGCGAGGTCGATTTGAGTGGCCCGCCACATCTTCTCAGAAAGACCCGCGAACATTACTGTACTGAAGTGACCGCATTGGTCCACGAAATGTTTATTATAGTTTTATAAATATCAGCTTGCATTATTACATTGCAACAAAAGGCGAAATAATAGTAACATATCATCAATTATAAATGACACACTCTTTGAATAAAAAAGGTCACGCGATCATGTGAAGTCGCGGCGAGTGGTAGTATATTTCCTAGGTACTTTCCTATCAGTACATGTGTCTCTCGCGACTTGGTGGCGGCAAATAGTGTTGTTTTTCACAAACAAATTTTATCTTGTAGTACCTCTATACCTCAACGTTCCTGCACACCCGATATGATTCTTTTGCATTTCAACTTATCGGCAAGAATAGGCTATTATTTCCATCTATCCATACTTTTTTTAAAACCAAATGACCTACTGAATGCAGTGTGTCCCGCATTTTACTCGCGGTCGGTTGGCAGATAGTGCGTTATGCCTTTCCTGCCACTAGCTCAATTTTTAATTTGAATAAAATGGCGACCTCAAGCAAGAAACGAAAGGTGTCTGATGGCCGCATGTTTCAAGAAAAATGGACTCAAAGAGTTTTTATTCGTGAACGTAGACAACAAGACAGTTTGTCTTATTTGTGTTTTTTCGGTAGTTGTTATAAAGAAAGTGAACATTGAACGGCATTACACAACAATATTTTAAAGATTTTGTTCAGTATTTTTTCTACAAAATGGCATTTTAGTTACATTCTGTGCTACTGTTTCATCACGTTTTATGCTTACATTTTTGTGTTTAATTTGGTTATGTTATAGTTATATTTCAAAATAATGTTGACAGGCATCATAAAAAATTAGAATATATTACTCACGCATAGAATTACCCCTTCTATAAATATTTAGCTTTTTATAATATAGGCCCATAGCTTAATACAAAAAATGCATGCCCGCCATACGAAGTTGAGATATGTAATTGGCCCTCCATGACAAAAAGTTTCCCCACCCCTGCCCTAGACGATGAGTAGCTACTCTTGATATTTACCGTTTTGTGTAAAATATTGTAGTTTACCAGGTTCAGTATGTGTGGCTGTGGCAGTTAGTTGTGAGTTGTGGAAAATATTACCATTTGACGTGTGCGCAACCGCCCACACAATTCCAGCGACCGTTCGCGGCCTTCTATAGCGATACCAGCCAGGATGGCCAGCATCGTCGGTGGCTAGCTGAGCGTAAGGAACGCACCCTAGGGCTACCCCAAGCCTGCCAAGTCAACTGAGCAGGTTACATTAATGCGACATCCGCCCACGTGGTAGCTAACTGACCAAAACAGCTAATTACGCACGTAACAAGGAAACCACCACCACCGCAACGTGAAGCAGCAAGTAATTTGCAAGGGACCTTGGTAGTTTCGTCAGGCATGACACCGTCGCGGATCCCGAGGTGTGTACTCGCCGAAGCACGTGCAACCCTAACTTCCAGAGCGGGCGGAAGGCAAAGAAAACCCATATACCATAAAACACAGAATAATTTTAGAGAGTTAATGCAGCATTCAAACGTGAGTTTACTATGTTCCCAAAAATGTATGAGTAATAACGTTCAACGGCTCTAAATCACGGAGCGCGACCCAGGGTGACAACCTGGCAGAACTAAAGACCGCCAAATGTGTCAACACACATTTTTGTTCAAAGTAGCAGTATAGTTATTTTATAGGGTATTATGTGCGCATGCAGTGTTTAATGTGCAAACAGTGTCAGCTCGGACTTTGAGAGACAGATTAACAAGATAACCGGAGCGGAAGGCACAAGTAAATAAATTCCCTCAGTGTATTTTCGAAGCATGTTTTTAGCCATTGCTTTTATACTAAAGAGTTCACAGTGTTGTATGTATTTTTCATAATTTTACAGGGTGATATGTAATTTGCTTTGTAGCACAAGTTGCCTAAAGCAGCCACGCGCATAGTTTTGGCGGACACTCTCCACGGCTTCGCGGGAGTGGTCGCCATTGCTCGTCAGTCATGCTACGGGCGTGAGGGGGTGTGCCACGCGATGCGGCGGCTCCTGTATCTGCAACCGTTTCACCACTCGCGTACCTCCCATATTCAAATGCTTTTATTTTTACCGGAACTTAGTCTCACGTAACGTATTTTCATCCAGGAGTAGCGCCACCCCCATCCCTGCGAGCTCATTCGCCCAGGGGTTTAAACGCAAAACGTAATTATTTGCATAGTCGTGCAGTGTTCAGTGCGCACTTTTCTGTGTTAGCCACCCACCGGCTATAGAAGTGGGGACTGCTTAAGGCACGTAGTGCAAATTTTTTGGGTCAGTAACCCACCAATAAATCGGTGTTAAGTGTAACCGGCGTGAGTTATTTGGCCATGGCCAATTCAGGTCTTTAGGGAGCTAGACCCCTCAACCAGCCGCCTTTTCAGCTTTTCAACCACCATCATCTCGACGTGGAGGATCCAGGGGGAGCACGCCACACAGGCGGCAGATCCACGGCCACCACCATCAGCAGCCGGCATTGCGAGAGGCGTAGTTGTCTCTCGCTATCACCCTCCCCTCTGCCCTCACCCCCAAACACGTCACATTCTAAAATAATTTTTCATCAGGAAACTCTGCTTCCAATTCTAATAGTCAAAACTGTTATGAAATTAGTAGCTACTGTGAACATTTACACCTTCCACACCACGGTCGTAGAAGATCAGGTCTGGACACTCGCCTGGATATTTGACCCCCTTGTTGTTTGGTTGTAGTTCACCAAGTTACCGAGAATATTGTGTTTTATTGGCGCTGATGTTATGGCGGTCGGACTAAACTCCACCAACTTCCTTTCCGCTAAGATAAACAATTTATCAAAACGTATATTTTATCAATTTATGAAATACTTTCTTCGCACACAAATTTAAGAAAAGGCTCCAACAATCTTTATTTACTTTATAAATTTAACAGTGGAAAAAAGTGGACGGAGTTTGAGTCCGACCATTACCTACGCTATAAACTAGAGGCCGGGACACGGCAGCCTTTTTCCGCACCAAATCCGTGCCTTCGGCGAAGGTTCTAGTCATGGCTGCTAGATGTCGCATCTCTGTTCTTTACTTGTATTCGCAATTTGAAATTCATACTATTTGGCGACTGTTTATACTGCTCTTTATATCCTCAATCTATGGACTATTTGGACTTGAAATGACTGTTTGGTTAAAAATGCACCATTGCTCCGTCTTTTTACGGTCTTTTTGTACGTTACAGAATATTACGATGCCCAATAAGTTTAGACTATGCATTTTATTAAATTTGTTGTACATGTAATACTAATTAATACTGAAATAGGCACAAGATAGCTCGTGTGTATTATAGTGAATAATATTTATTCAGTTGAACCATATTTACTAGAAGCAAAACGTTATAACTGCAATTTGAAATGGCGTTCTGCTGCGTACCGAACTGTACCTCCAATTCCTCAAAACCTGAACAAAATGTCATATTTCATTGTTTTTTTTTACAAAATGCTAAGAATTAAAAAATAAGTACAGTATAATTACTAGATATACCCTCACAGCACACTTGGTAGCAGCGACGTCACATGTACATCTTGGCGGCGACTTTGTAGAGACGTCACGACGGCGACGTCACATTTGGGACGTCAAAAAAAGTGGACATTTGGATGTCTGTGCGACGTTAAAGTTATTTTTTCGACGTTTCTGCGACGTTATTAATATCCCGTTGTGACGTCGGTGTGACGTAATGGTGCTGTTAGGGTATAAACAGGCAAAAGTAAGAGTAACGTAAACATAATGTTATTTTTCCCTTTAACGCACTTCATATTTGGAGTGAATAAAGTAATATTATTGTTAACAACAAACAGACATTCGGGTAACTTCGGTTCGGCTATCATCAGGAAAGAACATTATAGCGAGCCCTAGCGACACTCTTGGAACTACATCGAAAGGTACGCCTTTCGATTCTCGTTGTCCCGGCCTTTAGTTAAAATAGCGTATGCAACGGTCCGACCGCCCGGAAAACAGCGCCAAAAATTACGACATTCTCGGTAACTTGACGAACTACAGCCAAACAACAAGGGGGTCAAGCAAAATACATTGTTAAATAGGCGAGTGTCCAGACCTGTTCTTCTACGGCCGTGTTCCACACGTAAAGCCGGCCTCACACGATGCCTAAATTCCTGTTACCTTCTGCTATACCCATGGGCATAAAAATTTTTATGGCAGATTCTGAGTTGTGGGTATAGCAGAAAATGGTGCGTGGCTCCTCGCTCATATTCACATGGTACCCAGAGTGATAACAGAAATCGCATAACACCACCGCCACATTTTTTAATGGTCGTTTTTTTCATTGCAACATGGATCGGTGCGAAAAACTACAGAGAAAAAAATTATGTGCTGCAGCAGTTTTAGCTACTCAAGCACGGATATTTTAATTTTCTATTAGCATTTCCACGTGCTTTACATACCATTTCGACGCCATGTTGAACTGTTGTATAATAAGACTTGACCACATGACACACACTGCGCCTATGATTGGCCAGAGAGAATTCTGGGTAGTATGAACTCCCGAAAAATAGGACATGTTCTATTACGTTTTTGGGTAACGTTTCGGGTACAAAATCTGCCATGCCCAGAACCAAACCCCTTGTTGAGGTGCTGGAACTGCACTCAGACGGAAGCAGAAATGCTACCAGAAAATGGGCATAGAAACTGCTATGAAATTGGGCATCGTGTGAGGCCGGCTTAAGGATCTCCATGTTAACTTCATTGTGAATCGGCCTTTAGAGTAAGGTAATTCTACTACAGGTTAGAAAGATCAATGTTATAAGTTTGGCACAGGGAAAAATTTTGCCACTTGAACACTGGTATCGCTACTGCAACAAACTGACCAATCATAGAGAGCTTTCCTGAATTTTAAGTTACATTAAGTTGATGATTTAAAACACAAAATATGTTTCTTTTCATTTTAAATTAAATTAAATTGCTAATATAATTTAAAAGTTTATTTATATTTAATTTTACTACGGTTTCGTATTTTTCTGGTCAGTTAGCTATTGAAGCGAAATTGGTGGCAGAAAATTTCCCTGTGCCAAGCTCTCCAATCAGAAAAGGAATTTTCTTTCTAACATATAGTAGAATTAACCTTACTTAGAGTAAATATAGGGGCGGCTCCCCTGTGATTTATCATCTCCCTTATCGTTTATTCTATGAATGTTTTGAACTAGTGTTTTTTGTTGTATCGTACAAGTAAAAAATATACATTTATCATAAATTATTTTAATTCGTGAAAGTAATAAGCAAGCATGGTATCAGATATTGTAGGAAATGTGGTGACTGAATTTTGCAAAATAATGTGGTTGAAAAGTTGTAATGAATTTCTCTTCAATTTGAAATTATTTTTGTGACCGATGCATGAAAACATTTTTATGTTTTGTGACCATCTGGTTATACTTAAAGACATTCGAGGTGAATGAGAAGACTCTTTATAATTTTTTAAATTGGAAAATTTTAGGTACGAATGTTACAGAGAAGTGGGAAGCGTGTTTTATTTCTGTTATTTTTATTTATTTATTTACGTATACAATGCAATTCTACTCTTTACATTGTTTACCTTAGTCGTATAACACAACTTGTAAATTTAATGTTTATAGCCTTCCTTAAATTTCTGGTACAATTTAATCCCCTGAGGCAATGCTCGACTGGGGATCTTTCACAATGAGGTTAAGAAGTAATTGGTTGGCGGGGCAGGGAGCGCATTTTGACAGTTGTGCCAGCCGCATAGCCAGAATGTTAGTTCGGGGGTGGGGGTAACAGTCACCCATCCCTACTATTGAAGCGGGTGTCCTCCCTGGGAAAATTTGGATTTCAAGGTGCAAAATGAAACTATTCTAGCAGTTTTCCTAGTTTGTTTGTTCGTTCTATTGCATCCATAAGATCTTTTCAATACACAATAGTACAAAGATATTGGACAAGTAATGAGGATTATATAATAAATAGAAAACTTATACATTTACAACGATTACACGTGTTTATACAGACACTGCTATCTCATATAGTATATGAATTCATGTTGAATGAAGTATATAAAAAATTGATCAGTCATGCCATGTTTTGCACTGATTTTTAAGTTAATTTTTGTAATGTTAGAAGTAATTTTTAAATTTGTCTTAAAGTGTCTCTTAAAGATGTACTAAAAATGTGTTTTTTTTTAATAATGATTACTAATACATTTCAACTGTTAAGTATTATGTTTTTGTATCTCAGGTGCACTCTCTTTCTGAAACTCTTTTATTTTTACATATATTGAGAAATGCAATATTCCTGGCCTGAATGAATAAAAGAAAAGCCTCTGTTATTTGCCATTTGTTAAGGGAACTACTTGCCTAGCACATGAACTGTGATATATAACATATCACACGTTCTGTTTTACGCAAAACTACCGAAATTATTGCTAGTTTCTTTACATATTAGAATAAAAAAAGTCCAAATATGCACCTATATTTAAAAAAATATAACACACATTTAATCATATTTGTAACACCTTTAAATTGGATGTAACTGGTTTTTGAAAACTGATTTATCGTGAAAAATAGCAACCAAACTTGTAAAACAGAAACAGAACAGCATTTGTTTGACTTTGCGATTTACGTTTCACCATTTAAAGTCACATAAATATATTTTTCGGACATCTTACTGACAAAACAGTCCTCATACACCATAAGGAACAAGTTTATTGCTGACGAGAGTAGTTGAATACAAGCGAAATCATGCATGCCTCTTTAGTGTTCTGTTCATTAAGATGATATTGTTCTTTGCGAATTTGCCTGTCATACCTGTATTACCTACCTATTAATGGCTTCTAGTGGACAAATAAGCGTGTTTAGAGAACTTGGTTTAAACGCACACAAATAATTTAAATTCACAACACAATGATTTTGCTGTTGAATTCCTGCATATTTCATAATCATGAACAGAACTAGATGAACCGAACCATTCTTAAAAATGTAGTTTTAATATGGATTCGTGTCTTTTGTATTGCATGAGCGAGAATCATTTACGCCTGTATTTCGTTTACATGGCACATTCACAACGGCTTTATTCGGCTGTAATATTGTTCTATCTGCCTGACTTACTTGTGTGTGAGATGACAGAATAGTCAAATGTTAATTTTTGCGTACTAGTAAATGAGTTTTAAAAAATATCACAATGTTTTTTAAGATATTAAATTGTAATCCTAAATTTAAAAGTTTTGTATAGTTTCTAACGTTAACGTGTTTTTATGACTCCATGCGTTTGTCTTCCGTCTCCCTTCTTGTAACTGTGATTGTATTTGTGTTTCCTGTTATTCAGGAATATTTTCCCATAGAATACATTGTCTGTAATAAACAAGATTTCCTGTCAATGATTATCACGTGATGGTAAACAGCATTTATTTTGAATGCCTCAAAATTATAGTAAGATTATTATTTTATAAAAAAAAGCTACAGTTATATTACTTTATTCATGTATTGATATTTGCTTAATATCACAATCACAAATAAGTCATGTGTTTCTTGCAAACTTTATTTAAACTATTTAAATTAGTAAATACAAAGCAAAACAATTCACGATAAACACTAAAGTTTCATCACAAATTAGCTTAATTTTGTTCATATTTATCGTTCCTCCGAGCACGTGAAAATAAAACATTCAGTGCTCTTAATACAGCCGATTACAACCATGCGTATACTTGCACTGGACGATAGTATGCTTTGCTTTCAAGTAAAAAAATAAAAATTGATGTTTAGAAAAATGAGGAATAGAAACCACAAATTCCATAAAACTTAAAAACTTAATTTTTGTAATTTTTAATACGACAATATCCAGAATTCTACAATAACCGACTTCCAAATATACTCACTTTTTGGTTTCAAAATAATTTTAACATCTCTAAACCTTTTGCATAGATATTTTCGGATAGCAAAATTATTTTAAAATCAAAATGTGGGTATTTTTGAAAATCGGTTAGTTTAGAGTCCAGGATATTATCGTATTAAAAATTATGAAACTTACAATTTTAAATTTTTATGGATTTTGTGGTTTTTAGTCCTAATTTTTCTAAATACCAATTTTTATTTTTTACTTGAAAGCAAAGCATACTACCGCCTAATGGTATATAACTAGACGTTCACTAATAAAATATCTATTCTGCAAAAAAAAAATTATTGAAATAAAATAGGCCTATGTAGTTTAGATTTCATCAACAATTGAATATTTCAGTTATCTGTTTGACACCTTAAGAAGGAGTATTAGAAAATTTTATTGTATTTGCAGTTTTTGAGCCATAACATTTATTAAAAAATTTTTTCTTCGACAAAGCATTCTTGGTAAATGGTTTGACATAAATAATAATGGAAACCTTCATTAATTTGACATGCAGAATAATTGCTAGAGAATTAAAGATTAACTTTCAAGAAATGTCTTGCAATGATTCTGCATGACAAATTAAGGAAAGATTATATTATTATTTTTTTCACGTAGTTTACCAAGAATATGTCCTGCTTTGTGAAAGAGAAAATTTTGATAATAAAATTTGAATAAATGTTATGGCTCAAAAACTGAAAATACAAGAAAATTATCTGACACTTCCTCTTAACTTTCCATTATGTACCTTAAATAGTAGAATATTTAAAAGAAAACCTGTAAATAAATAGATAATTTCTTAGCATGTACATATTTAGGGGAAGATACCCTTAAACACTTTTGTTTATTTGGCCCAATCGGTTTGGGTTTGGGCATTGTTGAGTGGATGAGGTAATTCTGTTAGTTTATATGTTAGTAGGCCTAATTTATGGTTTGATGGTGTCAGTTGAATTAAAAATACAATGTTCAAAATTATTGAAAAAACTTGTGTGTATATCTACAGAGGGGCCAGAACGATTTAGATTCAGAAGGGTGCAAACAGTGGGGGATCCAAAATTGTAAGGCTATGCCTTAAAAGTGTGTATGCATGCACCTGAAGCCAAAAGTGGGGGGCCCAGGGGTTCTCCTCAGGGAAAATTTTGATTTTTGAGATGCAAAATGGTGCTTTTTAAGGAGTTTCATGACAAAATAATTAAGTTAAATACATAAGAAATTTTTATATTTTTAAAATAAATTATGTCTTAAAAAGTGAATTGTGCTAGTAAGAAAATTTAACTTTTAAGCTTTTGGTTCTACATGTCTTTATATTTACGGTGTCTCTTGAAACATGAAAGTACCGGTAGTCTTTAATTTTTATGAGTCAAAGTTCAAATTTCTAAAAAATTTGGAATATTGAAAATTTTGTATATACACATTACAAAAAAACATTTAAGGCAAAGCAGGGTCTCCACAGGTCCCTATTTACCCTAAAAGTTCCTGTTTTTGAGCTTGGTCCCTAAAAGCCCCTTTTTTACAGAAATTGTGTCTAAAAGTATTTTTTTTTATATCTAAGTTTAATTAATTCAAGTTTTTAAGATAAACACATAAAATAGTAAGAAAACATTTTTTTTTGTCACCTAGTTATGACAGTAAGCATTCACCACATTCTATAATAATTTATCTGCTCGTAAAATTAAAACTGCTGCAGACAGAGAAGTGTGTGTATGTCGTTGTATTTGATTTATTATACTCTATCCATTCTAAGGTTACAGCTAATTCATTCAAGTCAATGATAATACAATTTTTGCACAGCATAAATTTTATTTGAAATATTGAAAAAAATACAAGGTAGCTGTGTTGCAGCACAAGAACAATGTCAGGAATTAATATATTATTAATTGCTTTGATTTATTTTGTTATATAATTTTATTTCTGCTGCAACCTTAGAGTGGACAGAGTATAGCATTTTTTTACACGACATGTGTTCGGATTTGTCAAATTGGGAGTTTGTACATGTTTAACAAAGTAGGAAATTTACAGAAGTTTACAACATTCAATTGGTAGACAAACACAATATGAGGTTATAGCCATCACAATAATATTACAATTACAATACCTGACAGTCAAAGGACTTGATGTTAAAAATATTGAAGAGGATTACATCACAGGAACCTAAGAAAATGGGTACTAACAAATAGCAACAATTCAAATAACTATGAAATTTGACTACATCAAAAATAGAAACTAACATATAGCAACAATCCAAATAATGAAGATATTAAACTACAACAGTGCAATTCAGCACCCTTAGGTGATAAAATAAGTTTCTATTTTGAGGTGGAGTTAACAAGTTCATCCACCGAATAAAATGCTTTATTTAGTAGGTACAGCTTTAGTTGCTTTTTAAAATAGTAGCTTTTGCGAGTTTTGTGTATAGTATTTAGTAAAAAGGAAGGAAGATTATTGATGAATTTAATTCCAATTTGATATGGACTTCTTTCAAATAAAACTGTTCTATAGGAGAAGTAACGCAGTTTCATATTATTTCGTGCGTTATTAGTATATGTAGTATTGTTAGTGTAGTATTGTATGTTTTTTGTTGCAAATAAAATTATTTGATAAATGCATAATGGTAGTGTCAATATTATAAATTGTTGAAAAAGTGGTTTACATGGAATTTTATGCTTTGCACCAGCTATAATTCTTATAATTTTTTTCTGCAGTACAAAAATTTTTCTCCTGTATGGTGAGCTGCCCCGTAGAATTAGGCCATATTTTAGGATAGACTGTACGTTGGCATAGTTAAGAGAAAGTACAGTATCATCCGAGCATACCTTTTTTTATAGAATATATAGCAAAACATAAGAAACTTAATTTTGCACTGAGCATTTGGGTGTGTTGTCTCTAATTTAAATTTTGATCTATGATTACACCTAGTAGTCTTGTGTTATTGGTTGCTGTAAGGATATCCCCATTCACCGTAATATCGAAATCTGTAAACTGCTCGGAAGGGTATATACTGGTGTTTTTTTACGAGAACAACATACATTTTTATTTGGAGACATTCAACGACAGTTTATTTGTGAGAAAACATGATTCCATTTCCAGAACAGCAGTTCTCACAGGGCTGGTTGGTATTGTTTTGTGTATAAGTGATATATTGTCTGCAAATGTTACTCCTTCACCATGAGATAAGCATGAAGGGAAGTCATTCGTGTAAATAAGAAATAATATGGGGCCCAAAATTGGCCCTTGGGGAACACCAACAGTAATATTCACAATGGAAGATGTTTAGGTAATGCTATGATTTTTGTTAATGAGTTGAGTTAGTTTAGTAAATTGGGTTCTGTTTTTTAAATATGAGCTAAATATTCTGTTTTCTTTATTTCTAACACCATACTTGTACATTTTTTGTAACAGAACATCGTGGTTGACACAGTCAAAAACCTTCGACAAGTCAACAAAAATAAGTTTGTTGTCTAAAGCGTCAGTTGCTTTACTGACAAATGTGTATACAGCATATTCAGTAGTTCTGTTTTTTAGAAAATCAAATTGGCTATCTGCTATGATTTTGTTCTCCGTGATAAAATTTATTAGTTGGTAATTTATAATTTTCTCCAATATTTTGGAAAACACTGTTAGCAAAGGCTTATAGTTGTCGATATTTAGTTTATCACCCTTTTTGTGAAGAGGGGTAATTTTTGCTATCTTTAGTCTGTCAGGAAAAATACCAGCTAACAAGCAAGTAAACAAGTACTTTATAGTAAACATACATGATTTTATTACTTTTAATGGCACATCATCTGGACCAACAAAGTTTTTGTTTTTTAGTTTGTTTATTATATTGGTAACTTCTTTTTCACTTGAGAATTTAAAAATGGGCTGTTTTTCATTGTTAAATGGGAGGAAGCAAACATTATTTGATGTGCTTTTTTTTGTTTCAGCGATGAGTTTGGAAGCTATGGTCGAACAATAGGTGTTAAAGCTCTGTGCAATTTGATATCCATCACTAATTACCCTTCCATTTATATTATGTTAAATGTTTTCTTGTTTAGGTTTATTTTTAATTAAAACATTTATCGTATTCCACATTGTTTTGCTTTTACTATGGGAAGCCATTATTTTTCTGTTGCAAGTTTTTTTTTTGCTGTATCTACAACTTTACTGTAACATTTGTTGTATCTCTTATATTGATTTAAGGGGCCACGGTGGCCGAGAGGTCAGACCTCTCCCCTCCTACCAAGGCGATCCGGGTTTGATTCCTGGCGGGGTCGATGTTTTCTCAGGGATCTCCCGTTTCTCCCGCCCATTCATTCCGGCGCTGCTCCATACTCATCATGTCACCCCTCACCAGCGCTAAAGACCTCAATGTCAAGCGCTGACCAAAATCTCTCACTCTCACTCACTCTTCACTTATATTGATTTATGATGCTTAAATTCTTACTGGTTTTGCCCCCTGTTTAAGGATTTTAGTTGTTTTAGTGATGTAGCTATTCCTTTAGTCATCCAACTTGATTTTTTATGTTTGTTTATTTTCCAAATTTTAATGGGGAATGCATTGTTGAAATGTAGCATGAATCTAGTAAGAAAATAATTCCAAGCAGTGTTAGAGCTATACAAATGATGAACCAGTTTTCATAATAAAAGAGTGTGTTAAAATTTGAGTAAGTTTATCTCATTAAACATAAGTCTTTGAATAAAGAACACGGATTGTATATTTTTCTTATGTGAGGATACCAAGTCTAAGTTTATAATGGCATTTTGAGCTAGGTGATCTGATAGTGTAGATTCGTAGCTGTAAGCAGATATATGATTAAGGTTGATGTTTGTAACAATATTGTCTATGCTTTTATTGCTACGTTTTGTTGTTCTTGTAAGATCTGTAATTAAGGCCTGTAAGTTATATTGTTTAAACAGATTCTGTAATTTGGAAGTGTGCTGATTTGCACTGTTAACGTTAATATTGAAATCACCACATATTAAAGTGAATCTTTTCTATTTACAACTTTTTTGATTATATGCTCTAGAGGGTCGAAAAAACAATCATCATTTGGGGAATTTGGGAATCGATAGATGGCTATGACATTAAGATTTAAATTGCAAATAGAAATAGAACAGCATTCAAGTATTTTATTATTACATAAGTCATACACTGAAGGGGATTACTATGATATATATAGACACCGCTATCTTTACCAGACTTATTACAGTAACTGTCTGCTGAGTAGAAATTGTTTGGTTGACAAAGAGTTATTTCTTATTCGGAAAGCCAGTGTTCTGTTAAACTCAAGATATCCACATTTATAGTTTGCAGTATACTTTACATTTTTTTTCTGATACTGCAAATATTTTGGTGGAATAAAGACACATTGTTTGAATTATTACATAATGCTTTGATGTCTACCACAAAGTTAAACATTTTGAACAAATTTTTTTGGCTTTTTGTGATTTAGTCACATCAATAATTTCTTGTCTTTCAATGATATGGCAGTTAATGCAGCTGCCGTCTATAGTTAGTTTGTTGACCAATTTATGATAATGAGGCAACTTTTTTTACCCTCAAACATTCAAGTAGTAATGTGCTCCATTTCCAAAATGTTTTATTTTTTTTCTTTCCTAGTATTCAGTGTAGTTCAAGTGTGTAGTGGAAACCTTTGCCTACAATATTTTTCACAAAATGTTTGAATTCTGCATATATGACCTGTTGGTTGAGAATTTTTCATACTTTTTTGGTCCTTATAATGGTCCCTATTTTTGACTAGGGTCCCCTGTTTGGTACCTATTTTAAACATGCGTGGTCCCTAAGTCCCTAATATTTTTCCTTGAAGTTGTTGAAATCCCTGGCTGTCACGACAATAAATAATTTTTAAAGATTGTTTGTTACATTTTTGTATTCAGATGTAGGCCTAGGCCTATTACTACAATTGTTCATTTCACTCACCCCAATGATTACTCATTTTCATTTGTCTTTTTCTTCATTTTACAGGATGTATCTATAGCATTTCTAACATTTCCTTGTGGATGTGGCAAAGCTAATTCATTGAGTCTGACCTGCCGCATTTTCAGTGGCAGATCATGAAGTTGGGGGAGGGGGGTTATCACATTTATAAATTTGACTATATTTATACTTACAAATTGTCATATTTCAGTTACATGTTTCATGATTTAATTGATTAACAAACATGTAAACAACTGCTTGATTTATTTTAGTCTATTCATTTTCATACAATGCTCTTTTCAACACCCTATTGCAGAAAAAATACATAAAAAGTTATACTTTCTGAAAACTTCAGTTTAGTACTTCTGAATACAGTGACAAATGTAGAAACTGGGGAAAGAAAGGAAAAGGAAAAAAAGGAAGGAAGGGGCTCTTGCATTTATGAACTTAACAATATTTATATTCCATATTTGCAGTAGCCAGTTTCATGATATAATTCATTTGCAAACAACATAGCCTATAAACACCAGATCAATTTGTTAGAGTGTATTCAATTGCATAAAATACCCATTAATATTTCAACATACAAATAAAAATTGCATAAAAGATTAACTTTCTGGTTATTACTAACATCTGAAACCAAAACATTTGTAAAAACTCAAATATGAATTAGCTTTGGCTTCAGATTTTCTTATTTTTAAATAATTTACTCTGACACTGTACATGTTGTTGAATTTTTATCCACTGGTTTAAAGAAACTTAAAAAATTTAGTTTCAATTTCAGAAAATGTAATTTAAATTACCAAGATATCTTAATAAATGAGTGTACATTAACCAATTAAGGGGCATGGAAATGTACAGTGTCGAGCAGATGACTATAATATGTACTCTATCGTCAGTAAAATCTGAACTACTCACAACAGTTGATGACACTATTTTTCCATGTAGAGATTGTATCAGTGGACGTTTATTTATATAGCACTGTGCGGTAATGTGCTCTACTTTTGAGTAAAAAATTAAAAACAGTTTTTCGAAAAATAAGGGTTTGAAACCACAAATTCTATAAAAATAGAAAACTGTCATTTTTATTATTTTTAATATTATAATATCTAGGTCTCTATAATAACCAAATTTAAACTAGTCACATTTTTATTTGAAAATAATTTTACTATCCTATATCTCTGCACATATTTAAAAATCGCATAACGAGCACAGAATACATATAAAGGAAACAATTTGCAAAAAAAATTATTACTGCTGACTAAAAGTCACTGTTTCAATTTATTTCAAGAAATGCTTGGCAGTTGGTACAACCTGTTTTACAGAGAACGAAAGGCATGCAAATCAAAACTACACAGCATTATTTTATGATAGGTTCTATCGCCTGTCTCAGCTCTAAGAATTCCAAAGCAGTGAAAATCTAACAACGTAATAATTTGACTGGATTTAGTTTCTTGGACATACTCCATTGTGATACAGATGACTGTCAAAGAAAACTAAAGATAATAGCAGAGTATGCTTGAGTGAATTGGATACATACACAATAAAAAAATTCCATAAATAATAATAATTTGTGTATTTGTAAGCATACTTTTCATCATAACGTGCCCCAATTTTTGATAACACCTCTCTAAAAGCATTTAATTATACCAAAATGTTGTAATATGTACTGATTTCGTACACCAATGCCCTGTAAGAAGCTCGCCTATATACCAGAAAAAAATTTCTGTGCAGCGTGATAGAAATCTGGCTTTTCGTTCATAGCTAATAAATAAGTGCCTAACGTGCTCATTTACAGAAAGAAGAAACACTTCAGTCTGCTATTGTATCATAGTTTCAAGACATAATGGTTATTATTAACATGATTTTGGAGCCTCTCATAACAGCCAAAAACTGTTTTTAGACTGCCACAGTTAAAAACATATTTTCCTGATAGAAACCAGCATTGGACTTTGCTGCACACTCTTCAGCAGTAATATTATGTCATCACCATTTAAGGTGCAATAGAAAAAACTCAAATTACGAAAACATCACATTTTAATAGAGGTCTCCGCGTGTAGAGGTGATACTGTTGTTGACTTGCGAACCAGAGCCGCTCTCATCGCTTTCCCGCTCTCATGCCTCGACAAGGATAAAAGCTGTAAGTAAGAAGGTCACTTTAGGCCATGCTCTTTAGTTTCTATTGTTTTTGTGATGGTTGTTTTTTAAAACTTAAACAAGATCAGATATGACTGATTTTTGCCATGATAGCTAATTTTTCAAAGCAATTAATTATACAATTTTGGCTAAAAAGTCAGTTAACCAGAATTTCGTTCACTGTCAACAAAGATACCAACGTCGTATGGGTCTTCATCCTAATTGAACCCATTTTTCTATACCTTCCACAGGTTCCACCCTAGTTTGTGCACGTTAATAATTCTCAGCATTCTGTTTCTCTTCTTGTGTGTCTAAAATTTTATTTCACAATTATTTATAAGGTATGAATGAGATAAACAGGGGTATGACATCTTGATAGTGTTGTTGGCAACATTAGTTAAAATAAAACCAAGAGTGAAATAATTTTCATTCCTCCATTACCCATCCTTGAGTCTGAAGGTATTGTTTTTTGAAACAAAATTTCTATGTTCATCTGGATAGTGGGGGAAAAACTACTAAATAAAAAATGTGTTAAATATATCTTGTTGAATGTTCTGGCTAGTGTTTTTTTGTCATTGATAGTTGATAGGCATAAACATAGGCCCTACTGTCTGACTTCAGGTTATTTTGTGGGTGGTTATACAGGCCCTCTGTAGTAGGATATACAAAGACAACTGTATATCTTCTTGCAATCAGCTTACCTTCTGGTTCACTACTGGAACTGGTCCCAGGCTTTGGTCACTTGGAGAAGAAATTCAGTAAACTTAGCTGACGTTAGACCTCTACTTATACTATCACCAAGAGGCAACGAAAGAAAACAAATAAAATCATCAGATAATTTTTATATCAAATACTACACAAAAACTCCCAACAAAGTTAAAGTGATCGCGGTAACCGATAGAGAACTGAAAGCATAGGCACCGAGTCACCAACTACGTCGGAAGCAGAAAGTAACACTGTCGCAGTTGGCTGCCCGCACAAGTCAGGGTGTGGTAGAAGAATGGCACTCAGGGTACCTGCTACGTGACAAGGGAGGAGGGAAAATAAAGGGGACAGCATGCCGGGAGCACATAGACAGAAGGGTCAGGCGCTGTGGGAGGCCGAGGTGGCAGGGTAAGTAAAGGTACATGCACACATTAACATGAAAATAACTGCCTAAGTTTTATTCGCTAATTTGACAATTACAGCATTATAATTTAAAAATCGAACTGTTAAATTTCACACAGCTAGTGGATGTAAAATGGTAATATTACCTTTAAAAATATCAATTATTAATACAATTTTCACACTTACGGAGGGATGGGGGTGTTTCAACCTTCAAACCCACCCCCTTCCCCCATCCTCCTGGGTGTGCCACTGAACATATTGTTGTTTAGAAAATAGACTCTCCTCAGTGTTTTTATGAAGACCTCTAAGGGAAATAGTAGATGATAGAACACTAAAATTAGCATGATTTGCATTTTTTCATTTTCTAATGAGATAGGGTTTTGGGGGAATACATGTGGAAAAAATATATATATTATAAAAAGAGATGATTAGAATTTTAGCAGGTGTTAATGGAACTACATACTGCTTGTAGAGAATTATTTACATTAAATATGATACCTCCATTTTAATGAATATGTAATGTGTGTACTTTGTTAAAAAAAATATTATCTAAAGAATGAAACTGCATAATTATAATACAATAAATTTGTTTAGGTTAAGAATCAACATTCAAGTATAATAATAAAAAAATGTATATTTCATTCTGGTGTATGTATTTATAACAAACTAGCTGTCCCTTTGCGGCTTCACCCGCGTGTGCTATAGAAGAGAGTAACTAACTTTTAGTTACGTGTTAATTGATGGTGATACTATATTCTGCATTATACTATATTCACTGTTTATCTTTAAAACATCAAATACAAACAGATTTGTCCAGTCCACTGCGCTAAGCGTACTTTTTTTAATTCATCTTTAATTCTCTATAAAACAGCTGCCCGGCTGCGGCTTCCACCGCAAAACAGCTGCCCGGCATTTAACAGCTAGCGTACTCAATAACAGTGTAAAGAGTGCGCGCAATACGCTTGTATGATGTAATGTAATTCCCATCGCAAAGTCTTGCACGGGATACGAACCCGTAACCCCACCCCTCCCACACCCCAAACTTTATACAATACCTGAGTGAATGCTTAAGGCCTCGATCACAGGAACATACCTACATTGTTTAAACAACAATAGCAATAAATCTCGAATTGACTCTACTGTTTTTAGGGTTTTTTTTCGGCAATTATTCAAATTTTTCTCGCTGTAAAAACCATCTTTGAACTTCAACGGACATTTAAAAAAAAGAATTGGCCAAATTGGTCCAGGCGTTGTGGAGTTATGCGCTTACCAACACATTTTGCGATTCATTTTTATATTATAGATTACCTAGATGGTTAACTTACGAACAAAACTTATAGAATTTTAACAAACTATTATGTGATTTGATAGATACTCATTGTTTTTATAATTTAACAGAAATTTATGACTAACTGTCAGACATATAATAAAACAAATTATGTATATAATTTGCTAATACAGTATTATATGTACCTCTAAATTCTGTATTGAAGAATGGATTTTATGTTACTATTAACATGAAAAGTCAAGGTATTGTTAAAATTTTGTATGTATTTGTGTGTTTGTTCCTTAGCATGCATATTCTCTAAGGAATGATAAATGAATGAATGAATGAATAGATGGTAGAAGTTGTCCAACATAATTTGTTTTGTTAGGTATTAGGAAATTTTCTGTTTAGGTTAGGTAACCTAAACTAACCTAATCTAACTTGATCTAACCAAAAATAACCTAATGAAAAAAAAATTCTTACGTCTTTAAAACATTTATTAGCAATAAACTGTACCTATAAAATCAACAGATTGGCTGGTACACTATAAGTAGCTATATTTACTCACCTAGCTTCCGAATTCCAAAAATCCTGCTACTCACTCTCTGAATCTTATTGCTGTTATTCCTACTTCTTCTATACTCTTAGTTAATAGACAAACTTCCCCACTCTTCCTTTTTGTTCACCACTTTGTACAGCTGGAGCTCCAGCCTTTACACTTTTATTCTTTCCTTCACTGAGTCCCAGTCAAAAGTGGTAGTGTGCCACAGAAACACTACTTACTCCAGTATAATGGTCAGAAAAGTGTGCATACTCATTTGTGTAATAGACTATGCTTGGGTGAATGTAGTAACTGTGCAAAGTAAGATAACTCCTGTTAATCTATAGTTTAGTAATAATTTCTGAAAATGTTAGTTGAATTTTAGTAGCCTAGTGCAAAAAAAGTGTACTGTAAGCTTATTGTGCAATACAAGTAGGCCTAAATATATACCTATATTTTTTTTGTTTCAGGAAATAAATTGTATGAAAACGAATTCAAGTATGGAATCGGAGTCAAACTGTTCTATCGCAACTTACAGGATTGTTCAATTGCCTGCACACTTGCTGGGCTCTGAAAGACCACAGGTACATTCATCATTTATGGTTGTTCCAGAAATTTCACAGAATCCTTCAGAAATATTGCACAAAAAAGCATCCTTAGTGTCTGCATCTGTTTCTCAGATTTGCCCTTTCTGCCATAAATTCTGCAGGAATCCTTCTCAGTGGAGAAGACATGTTAATTTGCACACAGGAGAGGTTAAATATCCATGTCCATTGTGTGGAAAAGTATTCCTTGATAAGTCAACTTTGTCACGTCACAAGAAAATCCACAGTGGGGATAAACCTTGGAGGTGCAAGATGTGCAACAAATGTTTCCACACTTTGCCATCGTTACGTCGTCATATAACGGTACATAACCCTGCTGGCCGGCCCTTCGAGTGTGATATCTGCCAGAAACGTTTTCCAGATAGAAGCAGTCAAAAAAGGCACATTTTTAAACATACAGGGCTGAGGCCATACACGTGTAATATTTGTGACAAAACATTTGTCTACATAGCGGACTTGAATTGTCACACGAAGATTCATGCTGAGACGAAAGACTTTATTTGCCCACATTGTAAGAAAGAGTTTATCAAATTAGGGAATTATCAGCGTCATGTGAAGATTCATGAAGGCAAAATGGTGTATCAGTGCTCGGTGTGTCATATAGGTTACAACTTTCAAAGTAGTCTTACCCGTCATATGCTTGTACATCGGCAAGAGAAGTTAAAGAAATTATGTATCATTTGCAATTTTTGTAATGCTAGATTTTCTAACAGATCTGCTTTGAAGAGGCACTTATTGCTACATTTTTATGAATCGGTTAAAAAATCTCAAACTGAGAGTCAAAGTATTACTTTCATAAGTAAAAATTGTGACTCAAAAAATGATGTCAATAAAAGACCATTGACATACAAAGAGATTTGTTTTGTACGAAGAAATCTGAAATATTGCAGTGTGGTTCAATTGGACAAGCTTTCAAAAAATGGGTACAAAACAAAGAATAAACGAAAGATACCTTCCAGTAACAGTGAGGAAGGGCAGAACAGAGATGATGTAGAAACTGTAGCTGCTGATTCATTGTTATTGAGGAGACCTGAACGAGCTATACAAACTATCAAGAACAACTGTGATACTGTAAGCACTTTAAAAAAAAGGTCTAGAGGTAGACCAAAGAAAATCCTTCCTAATTTGATATTTTCCAGATCTCTCAACACCAGGAATACCACAAAAACTGTTGTAGTACCAGAGCTGAAAAGTGAGGAAAGCGCTGTTGGTAAACGCAAGCGGGGAAGGCCTAGGAAAATAGCAAATATTCCTGCAAACAAAAATGACAGTATGTTCAACAAGTCACTAGATGTAATTTGTAACAATAGCAGAGAGCTGAAGCGAAAACGTGGTAGGCCGAGAAAAAATCTTGGTATTTTTTCTGAGGAATTATCTCAACTCCAAGAAACGAAAGATTTAGAATGCAGTAGTACAAAGCAGAAGTTAGAACAAGGAAGGCCAAGAAGAAATGTGCATATAATGCTTAATACTGATAAGCAAAGAAGAGCGCCAACAGATTTGAAGTTACAGTCTAGCTTAAGTATTCTTGGACATGCAGAGCCAAAGAAAAAGAGGGGCCGGCCAAGGAAGAATATTCCCAATCAAGAGTCGCATCAGTGCCAGTCTCAAGTTGGAAACACTGAAGTAGTAGTATTGAATGAAATCACTACAAATAATTTACAACAGAATCAAGAAGAACTTGAATGCTTAATGAAGATAAATAAAACTATTTCTTTTGATGCTGCTGAAAAGTCTTTGCATGATGGAATAGGGAAAAGAACTGAGAACTTTAACACATCACATTGCAAAAGTACTGATATAGTTGGTAAAAATGGACATCAGTGTGTCAGTGTCCGTGAAGCAGAGTCATCTGGTGAAAATAGTCAGGCTAGTAAAAGTGATGAAAAAATGGACGAAATTTCATGTCGAAAACAGGCGTTATACACAGTAGGTGACAATGTAATCTTGCAGCAAAATGATGAACACATTTGTAAATTTGCAGCTGTAACTGAAAAAACAACTTTTAAAAAGAAAATTGCAGTGGAGATGGAGAGTACAGAGCATAGTTTCAGGAAAGAAAGAGGCAAACATAAAGAACACATTCATGATGCAACTGGACTTCAGGATTGGGAGGTTTTGCCAGAGTCAAAAAAATGTGATAAAAACTGTGCTATTGATTGTACGGAGTCTGTTGATCTCATGAACTCTTTGTTAGTTGGCACACACAGTTTAGAGAAAAATTGCTACTCAATTACACTGACACCACAAGACAAATTAGCAATTGTTCCAGCTGGAGAGGAAAAAATGTTGAAGCACAGAGCCAAAAGGAAAATGCCTGTTTTTTTCATATGCGGTGATGAAGTAATAGAGGATTGTACAAGACAGTTGGATGTTGAAATTGAAAAGAATGAACAGACAAATAAAAGTACTTTAAGTGAGGTAGTTACAGATGTAACGAAAAACATTGTGAGTGCACAAAAATTGCTGGAACTAAAACATTTGGATATAGGTGCAGAAAGAATAACTGATACAATAAGTGGGCTCGAGAGACCTGGTGTGAAAGAAGTAATCTTGGACGATTGGCAGAGTGATGACAGCTCCAGTCCAGGAACATTGTAGGAATGTAGGAAGTGCTTGAGAGGGAAGAATGTGGTCAAGTAAAAGATCTACTGAAGAAACAAAATAGTAAGTACATGATGACTGTTTTTGTGAACTGAATGTTAAGTAGTCTAGAGCCATCTGCAAAGACAATGCTGTGTAAGTAGTAGGGGCCCACTGTACTTTTATTAGTGGACAATGATTAAGTTTCCTAAATCATATTTTATAAGTGTCCACTTCTGAATATATGTTATAATTAATGGGAATGACACATGATCTGTATCTGCAGTTTGCTAGTGTGGAAATTTTTATCGTATCTTATCTTGAATGCGAGTGAGAGGTTTTGGTCAGCGCTTAACATCGATGTCTTTAGCGAAGGTGAGGGGGTGACATGGGGTGAGTATGGAGCAGCACTGGGATGAAAGGACTGGGGAAACGGGATATCCCAGAGAAAACCCGGCGACCAGCAGCATCGTCAGGTACGATTCCCACATGCGAAAATCTGGGGATCGACCCTGCCGGGAATCGAACCCGGATTGCCTTGGTGGGAGGCGAATGGTGTGACAATTTGGCCACTGCGGTCCCCTCTTATCTTGAAAAAAAATTGTTGGGGTAAGGGGTGATTTAATTTTCATAACAAGTAAGCTTCTAAGTACTGTCCTGATGATATTGTTTACAAAATATTACTACACATTCAACTTGAATGCTCATTTGTCAAAATTCAGAAAAATTAAATATGAGAAACAGTAAAATATTGATAACCACCTGCTTTGCTGATTAACCCGTGAAATAGAAACTACACTAACACCTTGACTTTACAAGGTCCTAGTTTAAAATAACTGTAATTTTTAGAAAGAGAGTGATTTCACAATATACGTGCAAATTATAAGTTTGGACTTAGGGGCCTAAATATTACTTTCACTCAAAAAATACAAACCCTTCACCAGTAAACATTCAATAATCAACATAAAATTGTTTGTTTCTGTATATATGCACACCATATTCACAATCATGTCTTTGTAAACACTGCCCCTCATATGATTATTAAATGTGAAACTGCCATATTGCAACCTTTTTTTTTTTTTTTTTTTTTTTTTTTTTTTTT
>PNEQ01013727.1:0-12335 GCA_003012365.1 Medauroidea extradentata | reverse complement strand
CACACACATGCACAAACAACTGCGCTGTTGCCAAGATGACTCCAATCACTTCCCAGCAGCTGCATTGTTGCCAGATGTAAGTTTTACCATTTGGAAACAAATGTCTTTCTTTTTAAATAAGCTTATATGCGACCTACACGC
Organism: Medauroidea extradentata; assembly: GCA_003012365.1. Taxonomy (NCBI): domain Eukaryota; kingdom Metazoa; phylum Arthropoda; class Insecta; order Phasmatodea; family Phasmatidae; genus Medauroidea; species Medauroidea extradentata. The sequence goes on along the minus strand of PNEQ01013727.1, from coordinate 12,194 downwards.
AGTATTTTTATTTTGCCAGGTTGAGAGTTTCAAAAGCATGGTACAATCTGTGCACATACGCTGTCTACACTGCAAAAATATGGTACACATTGGATAGCGTGGCCACAAAAACAAAACACATTGGTCTAGAATACAGCCCCACATAGCCTAGATGTTTAGTAATAAAGCTATGCACGTAGAAACAACGTTAAATCCATAGTAGATGGTATCCCTGTTTGGTGTATCATATCCTTAACTATTGGTTTGGTACATATATCATGTGGGGATTGTTTGGCTTAGAGACAAAGGCAGACTATAAGGAAACTGGGTAGTCAAGTTGTCCCCCTTCCCCTTTTACAAAGAAACCATCTGCCACTATGATGAGAATAACATAAACATCATTACAATTTTTATGTTTTATGAATATGTCTAATAAATTTTAATAATTTATCATCCCTCGGATACTGAAAATATAATTTTTGTAAAATAAGTAAATATATCAATATTTTGAACTAAACATCTAAGCTCCTAAGTTGTTAATTGAAGCCCTGGATATTTAGTCTCTTGAAAGATGTTTAAAGTCATTGGAAGACAAGTTTTATGTAGAGTAATGAAGGGTACCACTGTCAGATTGATAAGGATTTATGTTTATTTTAGTAACCTGCCTGAATTTTTTTACCACAGTTTTGTATATCATAATTTGTATTAATTTATTTTGCATGACAACAGCATGTTGCTATCTAGTAGTATGTCAGTGGAGGTTGTGTCTATTTATACATGTTAAGGTAGTATCATGTATTACAATTGAACATCATAAAAATTTGATGAAATTGTTAATACATCTCTGTAAAATATCACTATCATATGTTTGGGATTGTAAAAGACTGGCTAATCTTTTCGAGTGATTGGGGACTCTAAATCCTATTTTATTAAGGATAGCTGGACAATCTATTTTTGTTACCATATTTATTTAAGGCAGAACTGACCATCTAATATAGCTCTACTTTCTTTTAGGTTATTTTAAATTTTCTATGTAAATTTGAGGGGGTAGTGAATCTAAACTTGTCTGTAATGTAAGTTAGAATTTTTTCCTTGTCTTTTTTCTAGTTCGGCTATTTCAGCTGGAGTAAGAGAATGCCAAATTATTGAACAGTTTTCTAATTTAGAGCGCACTAATGAGTTGTACAAGCAAAGGACAGGGTCTGGAATAGTGGCAGATTAAGTAATGTAGCCTATTTAGTTAAACCTATTAGTTTAGATGCATTGGATACTAGAGAATCTACATGCGTATGTAAAAACAATTTACTGTGTAGTTATATGTCTTGTGTTTTTTCAATATTTACAGTCCATACCGTATAAGAATTCCATTATTTGACAGATTATAAAAAAGTGGGACTATGTAAACAAAACGTTACGGTATGTATCGTTCCACCACCATGTGCTTTCTAGCTGACAGTCAAACAATATCTACGGTGAGTATTTACCCACAAAGTCTGTTAAAATAAAAGGGCGGTAGCAATTTTTTTAGTGCGTTTAGGTCATTATCAAGACTTAACGTTTTTCCAGTTCTTGTTTTCTGAAACACGTCTTAATATTCCGTTGGAGATTGCAGGCCGGGTTTTTTATTACCATCATTGCATATCTCTGTGTGTTGTATGTGTGTGCATGGTATATTAATTTTTTTGAAACTGCAGTCATGTTTATATTTTTAAAATAATAAGACATACCTAAGGAAATATTTTTCCAAAATTTATAAAACTTAATACTCATACAGGATATACTACTTAGTAGCTGACTTGACGTTTGTGTATCTCGTTCATCAGAATATGTTCATGTTTTCAAAACGGTGTACATTTTTATATGTTTAGCATCATACGATGTATTTCCGAATTTCGTAATATTTAGTACACGTAATACTACATACTAAACTGATTTGACTAGTGTGTACTACGTTCAACCTATTCATAATTTTATAATGGCGGGCATTTTCTTATTTTTTGCATTATAAATTATGACAAACGCAAAAAAGTGTATTACAGTAAACTCTCACAAATCCGGGGGTCTCAGGGATTTGTGACCTTCAGATTTCTGAAAACCACTGATTTTTTAAATACTGTATTTTTACATAACAAAATCTGCAAAATTAAAAAAAAGTTTCATGTACTGTAAGTCCCCGATTTACATCATCCCGATTAACGTCGTGGTTTCCAGGAACGTATCCCCGACGTAAATTGAGGACTTCCAGGTATAAGCCCATACTGTTTGAAGTAAAATAATTTCTAAAAAACGGCACCTCAAACATGTTTGGTAACACTGGCCGGCCGGCTCTGGGCACGGGCTGCCGGCTGCGAGCCATTAAGTCGTAAACAACTTGTCATTGTCACAGAGGAACAGAAACTGTGATTGCTATTTCCTTCTCCGCCCATGTGCCGGCAAAGTAAACTACAGTGTACATATCAATATCTAAAATTTTTAAATTCGTAAATTTTACTTATCAGCAATCATTGATTATTCCAAACAAGGCACGACAGAATAAACATTTAACACTTTGTGCACAGATTAATAATATTTATACACTTTTACGTCAAATAGCTTGCACACACATTAAACTAAGAATAACACAAAAAGTAGGCTTTCATTATTTCTAGAGTTGCACTTAACAGGACCCGAGGTTGAAGCAGTTGGCTCACTCTGTTGCTGTGTTGATAGTTCCACCATGTGAGTGTGGATGTCTGACTGTTTGATGGCATGTCTTCTTTTGTGAAGGAAAGTAGAATGCAGGATATGGCATTGCATTACCTTCGACACAGAGTAACAGTCTTTTTTATATCTTAAAAATTATGTTAGCGTGTCCCTAGCAGCAGCGGCCGCACTCCACGTAATATCTGCTTCATCACTATCGTTATCTTCATCCCCACTACTTTCCGGTTCAGTGGGGGTGGGGGCTTGATTTATTGTTGCGTCTATATTCTCTTCTGTCGTAAGTCATAGAAATCGGAACGTCTTTGTCAACTTCTAGCCAGTCATTTAGTTCATTCGCGGACAGTTTGTTCATCGGATTTTGGGTGTCAGCACATTCAACCATTTGTAATATTTCTGTGTATGTGTTGTCTGTGAGCTTCGAACAGAAGGAAGTCGTCGACCTCATTGTTAGACACGTCTTTCGGTGTTGTTGTTGGCCAAATTTTTCGCCAAGCCTTGTGTAGGGTTTCACTCTTCACAGCATTCCATGCGCACGAGACATTGAATATGGCATCTTTCAAGTTGTATTTCTTTTGAAATTCAACTATCGTGCCATCATGGCTTGTCAGTTGTCTCATGAAGTCACATCTGTGTAGCATTTTCATGTTTTGGATGACACCCTGATCCATTGGTTGGATCAAGCTAGTGACATTTGGTGGCAGGAACTGTACTGATATGTTGCCTTGCTTCAGTTCTTTGGCAAGTGGATGCGCGCGGTAGTTGTTCAACAACAACACGACCTTACTGTCTTCTGATATGCCTTTTTCCCGTAAGTTTTCTTTCACGCTTGGCAAAAAAAAACATAATTGAACAATGCATCAAAAATTTCAGCATTCATCCATGCATTTCCTTGAGCACGGTAATTGACAGGAAAATGTGTTATATTGAAACACCTTGGTTTCGCAAACTTTCCGACCACAGTGAGTTTTACTCTGTGTGTACCAGCAGTATTTGCACACACGAGAACTCACTCGTTCCTTGTTATGTTTAAAGCCATGCGCTGAAGTTTCATTGCCGCCAGCTAAAGTTGTGGTTGGCAAACATTTCCATAGCAGACAAGTTTCATCTGCATTGTATACTTGTTCAGCAGTCAATTTGTTTTCGCTTATTAAATTCGCAAAACTAGCTCAAAATTTGTTAGCCACATCTACATCAGCCGACTTCTGCTTTCCTGACACATCTAACTTTCTAATTCCATGCCTGTCTTTAAATCTGCTGAATCAACCCTCTGAAAATGCACATGGTTCTGTAAGCTTCATTTTTTCATAGAACTCTCTTCCTTTTTCAATCAAAATAAGCCCTGATATTGCAGCACCTTCGGTCCGTTTTATCGAAAGCTACTTGTACAGTGCACTGGCCAAATCCTGTAGTTTGGCTGTGTGGAGTGTTTTCCGATCATGAAATCCTTTCTCCGACTCACTGTTCAACATAAACATTTTAAGTTTCGTGCTTCTCTTTTTAATGTCATATACATTTGTCTCGCCAATGCCATACTCTTCCTTGATTGCAGAAACATTTACACCACGCTCCAATTTGTTGCAAATCTCAAACTTTTGTTTTAGTGTTAACGTTACGTGCTTCTTTTTTCTTACCAGCGCCATTCTCACAACAGACAATACTAACAAATACAGTGAGCAGTGTCCGTGCACGTCGTATCGATTTGTTGTGTTCCGGGAAGACACGTTCACCTTGGGCTTGCCAGATCTGTTGCTACTAGTACCGTTAGATTCTTGCTACTGTATCAGCGCGGCACAGCGCAGCACAAACTCGAAGAATCTAGTTGCAGTGTGGCACGGCGCAGCATGTTGCAATAATAAAAACTAACATTGCTTTGAGAAAACCACAGATTTTTGAGTACCACTGATTCTCGAACCACGGACTGGCGAGAGTTTACTGTATTTCAGAATTTCATCTAATTCAGTGCATACATTCTACGTACTACACTGACTTTACATGTGTGTATTTCGTGATTCTATGTTATTATTTTCAGAATGGTTATGGTTTAATTTAAGCATAATATGATATATCTAAGAAATATTTTTCTGAATTTGATTAAAGCTTTAGGGCATGATAAGGGCAATCCAGCAAACTAGATTAACATTTGTAGATTTTCTTGGAAGGTCGTTGGACACTTCTTCCACTGCGAGTCCAAGAGCAAGCAATGTGTGACACAATACGTGCCAAGATTGTTGTGCCGATAACAGATTCCTTTCTCAAACTGCTGCTACGAGGAGGTGTAATGCAGTCAGTCTGTCCAACAAATGAATAATTCCATTGCGTGTCTATCCCTAGAGTGGATAGTGGATAGATTCGAACGTTATGATGCAGTGCTGCGTGCGGCAAAGTTGGAAGCTATAGACTTGTTGGTATTTGGATGTTTTTTTTTTTTTTTTCATCATTGAATATATTGTCTGTTCGTTATTATATATAAACTAATTAGCTGTTTCTTTCACATCCTAAATTACAAATTCTACTATAATAGTTATTTTGTTGTAGTGTTGATTTATTTAGAAAATACGAAATTTAATTCTAAAATTTAAGAAAATCATTTGCTTCATACCAAATAACACTACTGGCTTTAAATTTACGTTATTACAGTTTTAATGGATATGTATATGTTTTTCAGCCAAAAAAACACAGTATAAAACATAAGTAAACAGCAGCCGACGAATTTACGGAGGTACATATTTGGGAATTTTGCATGCTATTTCACCTCCGTAAATTTTACACCCTAAATCCCCAAATATTTACTGCACTAATCTGGTCACATAGTTGATTTAGTAACCTAAATAGTTTTGGACACTGCCTCCGAGTTGAACTAAGGGTAATCCTACTACAGGTTAGAAAGATCAATGTTATACGTTCATCACAGGGAAAGTTTCTGCCGCTTGAGCGCCGGTATTGATAGTGCACCTAACTGACCAGTCATAGAGCATTCCTGAATTTTAATTTGCTTTAAGTTGATAATTTAAAACGTGAAATCGGTTTCTTTTCACTTTAAAACTAAGTTAAATTACTTTTATAATTTCCAAGTTTATTTAAAATTTAATTTTATTACGGTTTCGTATTTATCTGGTACATTAACGATTGAAGCGAGACTAGTGGCAGAAATTTTCCCTGTGCCAAGCTCTCCGATAAGAAAACATATTTTATTTCTAACCTGTAGTAGAATTAACCTTAGTTGAACTGAACACTTCGTTTTCATGTACAATGTTGCAGAAAAAAAGTTGGCGATATTCAAAAGAAAATACAAGTCTACGTGTATTTTTATGCACTGGTGCTAATTTTGTAATTATTATTCTTAAACAATTTTGTTAGTGACATGGCAGTAGTTACATTATACCTTTTATGAAATATGCTTAAGTCCGATCATTAGTTTAAAGAGATCAGATAAAGAGTAAGTACATGAAGATAGATTTAACATTTTCAGACAGTTAGCAATTTCGATTGATTCTTTCGCGTTAGAAATGAACAGGATAATAAAATAAAGCTATACACACAGATTAATAGTATTTTTTGTGATTTTATTTACAATTTAAAAAAAGTGAAAGTTTTTTTATTTTAATGAAACGCTAGATTAGCTTAATTGTGTTTATTTTAATGACTTTGTGTATTTGTATGGAAAATCTCACGAATGGTAATTAGTATACAGATGTACCGTGAAATATATACGCAAAATAATTCTAACGTAGTGTTTTTTTTCAATAATTGTTGTAGGAGTTGCAATACTGTTCAAACCATACTATTTTAACTACGTACGACATTCTTTACACCTAAGGTGCTCTGATTTGTATAACTCAGAAACGTATTTTCACTGTCTAGGATGTATATGTTTTATGATGTATATCATTCAACAATCTGCGAACGAATGGTTTCAAGAATTGTCTGAATATGTCATTGGTAAAAATGAGTTATATTTTGAAGTAAAAGTTCCTCCCTCCCTCTGTTTTACTCTAAACTGATCCCAATGTATATTGCCACTGGTTTAGCACACATAAATATTTTTCTCATTTGCAATATGGTTAACGAATGTCGTAAAAAGATATTTTCAGTGATTTCCTTTTTTGGCCTTTGAATGAAGATGAACAATATCCTTTTACATGCTACCAAAATTACGCACCTATGTTAATCATTTCTAATAAATTTTAATGTGTTCAACTCATACAGTTCTTAATTACTTAATATTGTGTTACAGTAAAATTTTAATGGTAATTGGTAGAGTTACGATTACTTTATAAAAATTCGGTAATTATGCATTGACGTGGTAATTTGGAAATAAGAACTTAAGAGACCTAGTATAGACGGGAAACATAATCTCCATACCTTCCTCAGTAACACACTAAAGGCACGATGTCGTCACAAGACAGCAAAAAAAAAATTTTTTTTGTCCGAAGTTACCGTTTTTTGCTATTTTGGCGAAGTGCGAAACGTCAACTAACCAGTGTGAATAGTAGTGTAGATGCCGTCGCTAGGCTTCGTTAGAGTCAATTCAACAACAGCGCATGCACATACATACTGCTCGACAAACCTGTGTGTCCACGGAAATTATGTGAACTGCAGTTGTCTCCCTCTTTGTCCCACAAACTTGTCACTAGTACTTAGGAAAATGGTAACAATATGAGTTATGTAATTATAAGTACATGTTAATGAAGGTAATTTCTATTGTTTCATTTCGCTCAAAAGCTTTGTGTTTGTGCTTTTATCACTCAATGGACGACTTGAAGTACATGCCCCCTGACGTCACACCGCAGGGGAAACGTACTGTGGGAAACAAAGTTTGTTTACAAACATGCTGATTTGTTAGTTGGTAATGGCAGAAAGCAAAAATGTTGCACATTCATAGATTTGCACGCAAGGGTACAAAATATTAGTTTCAATTTCATGGTTAAGATACGCAAATACATAAGATTAATGATTACCTGAATAAGCGGCTAATTCCACACAAATAATCAATTTTCTTGACGTACATCTCATCCGGGACATGTGCAGCCAAACACCTAAATGAAGGTTATGTTCGGCTGCGGTATCCATGGAGATATGAATTGTATCCCACACCTGACTGAAGCTCCGCCTCTTTTCAAGTCGTCCATTTCTCTCGTAGTCAGTGTCCTACGCACTAGGCCAGAACTTGTGTATCCAATGTTAAATAGGTCATTAAATTCAATTGCAACATTTAAATTATGTAATTGGCTATTGTTTTCAGGTACAGAACTGCTTAGAAAATTGTGTTTTACCCCCAAATTTTCCTGAGATTCATGGACCTCCCACTAGTGAGACGTGAAAAATGAATAAACGGAAACCGCACCTTAATATTTATTTTTTGTACCACTTTTATTTACCTACTTATCATTTTTAAAATACATGTAATTCTTTAAAACACATATGTGATGTTTGAAAATATGAATAGTTTTTTTATTGCAGGGTTGTACATTCTTATATTTAAAACTGAACATAATAAAAATAAAACAATCCAAAGAAAACTATGCTAAGGCACCTACAACTGAGGCAGTGTTATGGAAGGTAGGGTTGTTATGAAAAATTTGATATTTTTTATTGTGATAGTAACAATTTTATGTGTTTACAAGAATGGCAGTCTATTTTCGGTTTCTGGAATTGGGATTTGCCTGAAAAAGGGGTTCTTATGCGATCTATTATTGTAATGATTTTATTCTAAAATGCTTTCTTACTGGTGTATAGGTGAATAAATACAGACCAGTTTTGATTTTTATTATATAACTTATACGTAATTTTCAATAGAAGTATCTCCAAAACTTAGATTGTTCTAAACATAGTCTTGTAATGAACCAATTAAGAAAAGGCAACAAGCTTGTTATTCTATCAGCTGAGTGAAAGAATGCCTTCTATCATGCGGTAAAGACGAGTGAGGTGTCATTTTATTCAGTATTTTGTGTAGATTGCGAATATGCTAACCCGGAAATCAAAATCAGTATCTTACATATCGTTTATAAAGAAAAAGTAAAAATAATATAGTAAACTGTTACTGCCACTTTTCTAAAAATTAGTGTACGAACAAGCCACTAGAATGCAGAAGATTTAAAATATATGTGTACGTTATATTTTAAACCTTATCATATCTCACAATTTCATAAAAATTTGTCCTGGCAACGACTGGAAAACAGGCGTAAATTACATTGCCTCCTCCTAAGAAAGGTTTCGTATTCTAAATCTCCTTCCTATTTAACAACTAAATTTGAATTGCTCTCCCGTCATAAAATTGGTACCTGCTCAAAAGCCACCCTGTCTTTGCTCAAATCTAAGCATCGTACTAGTGCTTATTCTAAATCTTTTACAATTTCTGCAGCACACGTCTGGAATGCACTGGAGAAACACCTAAAAAAATGTTGTCTCAACCTACATTTAAAAGAGCTCTTTTAAAAAGCATGAACGCTGATTTTGATAGTGCAGAGTGAACAGTGGATGATCTCACTTTCATTAAGCGTGAATGTGTGCGTGATTGAATTGAGAATGACTTCTGTAATGTTTTCTTTTCCTTTTTTTCTCATTTGTGTTTCGCAGTGTATTTTATGTTTTGTAATTTTTAGAGAATAGTGTACTTTGTTTGATGATATAAAAAGTTGTAACCACTGTGATTAAGTGGTAGACATGTTAATATTGTCTTAACTTCGCCACATGTAAAAATAAGTCTAATTAAATAAATAAAACAATAAATAAAATGACACATCACTCATCTTTATCGCCCGATTGGAGGCATTTTCATGAGAATCGGGCTCTAGCTGATAGATCGGGCCCTGCCACTTATTATCCTCTCGTAACTGCTCCGCGTTCACTCAAGGTACTGGGGATAGAAGTAACATATCTCCACAAGTAGATGTCCTGTTTTAGTCGGATAAAAAATTGAAATAATTTTATTTTAATTACTGTTTTAACAGGATTATTATTATTCCAGAAATGTTCAGATTGCAACATACTATAGAGCATGGTAAGGTACAAGTCTAAGACATGGTTTTACATGTTATTCATGCCGCATTACTTTACTACAATTAACTAAATAATTAAAAAAAGATGTATTTTCCAGGTTTTTTCTTAAAAAAGTTGAAAAATTTATATATATATATCAAATGTCTTAGACAATTATACGACTTTACGAAACCTACTTCTGAAAACTATATACTTTCAATTCATTCGTTCTCTCAATAATGATCAATAACGGTACACATGTTTCTCACTGATTGGCATGCCGTACCGAGCATCCTTAAATTGAGCACACACACACACACATTGTCATTTTTCAAGTTACTAGTCATTTTAACTGTTTTTACTAGCAATTTTGTGGTTAAATTTAAGAAATGGCACGTGTCTTTCTTTTGCTGTGTAAGGTTAAGACAATAATAAAATAATAAATAAAGAAATATACTTATTAATGAGCTGCCGTGACTTTTATGTATTTTAATTTCGTATTCATATTTTCGAAATAACCGGAAGTATTTTGACATTTTCAGAACACAAGCAATATAGGAGGAATCGTATTTCAGAATTTCATTAAAATTGTTACACATATTGAATGGAGGTTGTTTGGTGTATTTTGATCCATTAGGTATCTAAGGAACTGTTTTCAAAAGTACTTCATACTCAGTACGCATAACCCTGTAGTTGCAAAATGACTTCATTTTTAAGGTTTTCTTCATGCCATGTTCATATTTTCTAAGATGTCGGCGATGTGAACATATTTTGATGACACGAGATATCTAAGGAATCATTTTTCAGAGTTTCATCAAACTCAATATTTATATAGTACTTAGTTATTTGGTCATTTTTATATTTAGTCTATGCTGTTTTCATATTGGTGACAATTTAACAATATTTTAATGGCACGAGATATAGGAATAACTGTTTTCCAGAATGCTATCAAACTTGGCACACACGTAGTACCTAAACCATTAGCATCAGTTCCATGTATTTTGTTTATACCATATTTAGTTGTTCAAAACTGTTGCTCTTTAAATTTTTATTGATCACGTAAAATATCTGAGGATAATTTTCCAAAATTTTTCTGACTTTGTGGACATTTAAGCTCTAATTAAGGTAATGTTTGTAGGACCCTCGGTCCTATGTCACGATTGTGCCCTTCCTCGCTATTTCGCTATTTATTCGCCAGTATCTACATGCTACGGTCAGCGTTTGTGTCTGGACTGTTTGGTTGCCTGATGGGTGTGATGTGCCTCTTCCCCTCCCCCGCTCGCCACTCCTCCTTCTCCCTCCTCCAGCACGCATGCACGGTGACGTGTTCGGCCGGCCCGTTGGGGGGCATGCGAGTGGTGGGAGGACTGGCAGTCTACTGAGAGTGCTTCTACTGCAAGGGTGATGTGGCCTTGCACCCGGGTAAAGACGAGCGGAGGTGGTCTGTCATACGGATTTATAAACTTTGTTGGGTGAAGGACAAGCTTCATTAGTGTTTCAGATGTTAAATTTTCTGAATGAAATGAACGACTATGTATCAACAAGCAAATAATTTTTTGATGCCTCTATTAAATTGCTAAATGGTTTAATGTTTAGCACGCCTATAATGAGGATGAAAGTGATACATGCATTGTCATGGGACTCAACCTTTTTTTTTTTTTATTAAGATCTCATTTGTCCCTAGTGTCTTGCTTTAGGATGCGTTCTGACATTGGTGATTTTGGTAAAATAGGGTGTGGTAAGACACGTCCGTTACATGTTAATTATTTAAAGTTGTTGGTTGATTATGCGTTTTGTAATATTTACCCTCCTATTTGAAGACTTCACGACATTGATACATAATTTGTAATACAGTATGGATGTCAAGATCTACAGGGCTGTAGAAAGCAAATGTAATATTTATACAGTACACTTTACTATCCAACTATTCTTTAATTATTGAAGGTCCTCAATAGAGCACAACAATAAATTAATACATTTGTGTTTAATATATTTCATAGATATGCGTAGACGTTTTCAACTTTTTGGGTTAGTTTGCATCCAAGTTGGGGAAAGTAGTCTTGTTAGTAATTTTTCTTTTGTTTGCAGTATCAATTTTACGTTGAAAAATGAGTAACTTACAAAACATCACATTACAATATTATAGGAAAGTTTTGCTGATGTTACTTATGTTTGACAGTGCTAATTTGTAGAAATCATAGGTAGAGATTGTATAGTATTGGCTATGTAAAATCAAGGTTGTTATTATGTGTCAGGCAACTACAAACTGTGTTGTTATATTTTCAAATGATGTCATCTAATTGGATGTAAAATACTGTTGTAAACAAAATAAATATTACAGGGTTCGTACGGTCCTGGAAAGTCCTGGAACTTTAGCCTAGTCCTTGAAAGGCCTTGAAAAGTCCTTTATTTAATTCAGTCCTTGAAAAGTCCTTGAATTTTTGGGTAGAATATTCTTCCAGCTAGTTTCCTAGCGTTGCAAACCTATCTTAAGAATATGACTCCGTTGTTTGTAGCTGACAAAAAACAGACGT
>PNEQ01013726.1:0-41929 GCA_003012365.1 Medauroidea extradentata | reverse complement strand
ATTGGTCCACTGGCAAATTGAGCGCCTTTAGGGCTGCCACATTTTCTGTTACTGTTAACAGAAGGCTACGCATGGATGCAGTTGAGTTTATACTGGCAATCGGGACTTGCAAGATGGCATCAATGTGGTGCGCCATAATTAACCTTTTATTTTCATACCTTTTTTCCAATAAGGCCCATGCGACTTCAAAGTTGTCCCCAGTTAAAGGCAGGGCCTGCACTAATGCTGACGGTTCACCTTCCAAGGCCATTTTTAGGTATGTAAACCGCTCTACATTGGACAAGTCCTGGTTACTTAAGATCAGTGCTTCAAACAGATTGGAAAAGTTAATCCAGTCAGTCACATTTCCAGTAAAACGTGGTAGTTTTATGGTCGGTAATGCCACTCGCAATGATGATGAAGACCCCTTGGCACCGTGTTCCGGTTTGGAGTCGGAGGAAACAGTATCTAAAATGGCCATTACTAAGTAGTATTGATCATAAAACTCGTCAAGCCTTTTGGTATGTTTGGCTTGATTAAAGTCTGCCTTTCCCTTTGGTTTACATAGAAGTTCAAATGATGAGTGATCATTCTCAAAACTTGTCTTAAGTTCAGGCAGATCTCGACACGTGGAGATAAACAATCTGAGCTGTGAGGCGTCATTGTTGACCTTGTCAGCAAGGGTCGCTGCACGTTTCAACCTATTTTGCGCACGCTCCAGGCGGCCAGCCAAAACCTCAATCTTATCCGACATAGCCTGTGTGAGCGTACAAACGTATACAAACAGAATTCAGCAGTAAGCAATCACGTAGCTGCATCCAGTCGTACGAGATGCGCACACAATCATGTAAATGTAAACAATTGTCTGTTCGTTGTGTGATCGATAGTTGATATTACTCTCACAACAATCAATATATCATTTCGACTCGATTCGCATTCACGACGCTCGACGACATGGCTTCATAACCAACACAACAAAAAAACTAATGTTAACAAACACAATTAGGATATCGAAGTACGACTAAACATGTGACAACACAAAGTATTTTTTCTCTTAGGAGTTCTTTTCACACCTCACTGGCTGGCATTTTCGTACGAACAATCCTCGCCCTTCATACACTATGCGAACGAAACAAACCACGCCATGCATAAACCGCCGCTAACCACGAACATTGGCGCGATCCGGCCCGGAGGACCAAAATGTCTGGGCTCGGCGAACACGAAAGTGGACTGTATACAAAACGAAATACAAAACTACGAGCACAAGCACTGCGCGATTCACCCACGATTACTCCATTGTAGCGACTGTCTCTCCAAGATGGCGCCCAAGATAGCGCCACCGCAACCCAAGGGCAAGAGGCGGCAAATTCAAACTACCGGCAATCAAAATGGCCTGAACAGATACATAATATCAGATACATCAAACACTTAAAGAAACATTTTTTCTGTAGGCCCTAGAGTCTAAAGCAAAACTTGGTAACAAAACTAAATACAGCCTAGTTCCGTGAGCTCCTAAGCACTTCCTGGAGTTAGTTAAAAAATTTAAGAAAAAAAGTTTAACGTGAACATTAAAGAACGATTGAGTCAGTGAAGAACCACATCACTATGTTGAAACCTTCGTGCAAATTATTACCATAAACTTTTTAAAAATTTCTTTTAGAATGGCAAGCTTAAATGAAACAATATTAATACTATCCTAGCAGGAAAGACAGTAATTCTAGTACTGAGGTGATCTGTAACACAGAAGGTGCTGTAACTTTAGACAAACTTAATATTTTTAATACATTTTGCCGGACCTTTTCTACTATTGGTAATAAACTTTGTGGCAGTGTGGAGAAACCCAGTTACGTCAATGACAGTCATAAGAACTAATATCATTATCATCATCCAAAATTATGGTACCAGTGAATAAATCTAAAATTGTGTATCATTAATAAATACAAGAGAAAATATCGGGCCTGGCAATATACCAGTGAAATAGGTAAAACGTGCAAAAAATTATATTCTACCTATGCTAGCAGAGACAATAAAAGTACAGTAGTTCTATAAGACTTTTGAAAAACTGAGAATTTGAATTGTTTAATGTTTCTTGAAAAATTTATAATAGTTATAATTTTTTCTTAATCTGCTTTTTTGTTGATTTTGTCTTACTTACGTATTTACTCGTGTAATCGCCGCATATTTTTGACCAAATATTAGGCCCAAAAAATGGGATACAGCCATTATGAGGGTTTTTCAAAAAAATTATCTTCTAAATTTGTTTTGTGTAGAATAAAATGCACATCTTTTTTTTTTCTATATTTACTCGTCCATAGTGTAACCATTTCTCCAAAAATAAAGAAAAATATTTTGAGGGTGCATAGTAAACATTTAAAATTAGAGACTATAAAATCTTGTTAATTCATTCATGTGCGTCACTCAATGAAAATCGTTTAAATTATCAGACATAAGATGTTTACATTTTACGGTTCATTACAAGTACGCTATTATTTCCAGTGTAAGTAGTTTATATACTAATCTGATTCACGCTTAAAAGTCACAACTTTCTAGATGCCATTACGTTACGCGCATCATCAACCAGCGAGCGTGACTCGTGTCAACCAGCGAGTGTGACTCATAGTGTATGGAGATAGGTCACAAAGGCGTTCTGGAGGACCTAGACTCGCGTCTGGTACCTTGATGCTCTGTTCTGCTGCCACGTCTTGTAGGCACAAAACACAGAGGTTATAGATGCGTGTATCATGCAGACTGGTACCTAGATGCTCGGTTCTGCTGCCACGTCTTATAGGCACAAAATACAGAAAATCTATTTGTGCGTGCCGGTGTGCTGCGCTTCCGATCGACGGACTTTGCAATGGTTGCATTTTGCAGATCACATTTTTGCCATCCTGGCTAAGACTTTTTTTGCCGAAAGCGATAGCAAAACCTGGTCCCTTGGTAAACGTCTTAACAGAGTTTTACTGTAGTGTTTCCCCTGTTGAAAAAGATGGGGTGCGGCCATTGTTCGGGGTTTTTAAAATGCTGCTTAAGTCTTTCAAAACAATGGCGCTGCCATTATGCAATGAAATACGGTATTTATTTTTATTTTTTATTTTTTTTCAAATGAGATTTAAATTAATTCTTCTTTGGGGTTGTATCTTAATAGAGTGATGTAGGTGACACATTGCTATTGCTGGCCAGGGGAATCACAAGAGTTTGAGAATGTATTTGTATTTGCACTGTTTGCTTTACTATCTGCTTCATCAATTGTTTCAAATCTCTCAGAGACGTTGTAGCTTCAGGAACAATAACATCTTAAAATACGGCTACTTACATGATCTGAGTTTACTTCTTGTATGGACTTCGTCGTCATTTTCATCAGTTCTCGTCCAAATTTATCTCTCATTCTTTTCCACTTCTTCTTGCGATCATCAACTGAAACAATGATGCACTTTGTTTCAGGTACTTGGCTAATCGTTCAAGATACTTGTATATACATTCCCAATATCTGATAATAGTATAGGTATCATGTAATTACTTTGGGACAGACTTCACGATAAGCATTTGAAGTTTCCATTGGATGAAGATGTGGCCAGTATTGCAAATGATTTTAGGCCAAGTGGAGTTTACCAAATAGCTCCGTGAGCATTGATGGCAAACACATAGATTAAAGATCCTATGAATCCAGGTAGTATGTACCATAACTAAAAGCAATACTTTTCAGTTGTACTGCAAGTTGTTGATGATGCAAACTACACATTTTTGCTACTGATGTAGGTGCCTATGGCAAGGAGAGTGGAAGGGGAGTAATTTCACATTGTAAACCATAAACAATAGTGGATTAACAGAGAAACAGTTCTCAGGTGCTGATACAGCTTTGCTTTACTTCATAGTTGGTGGTGAGGCATACCTTATGAAGACATACGTGATGCGCTTTATCTCCAAAGAAGCATGAGTCATGAAGACATTTTCAATTGGCTAACACCTCACTTGAACAAGACAAGTATTGGATATGCCTTTTTTTTATATTATCTGATAAATGGAGATTATCGTTCAAAACAGTTGAAATGAATCCTGACTGGACTGATGATATCGTAATGTGTACATGATTACTTCTTAATAATATAATTGATAAAGAAGATACTAAACATGTACTTGCCACAGCGAACAATGACTACAGACAACGTTGACGCCAACAGGTTTGCTACTTAAGGGGAAAACTAAGGTGTAATGAGAGTTCATGCCATAAGACATTTACTGAAAGACTATTTTACATCTCCGTTAATAGAACCTGTGAAAAGTTTTTTAGACAATGTATATCTATTGTGTTACCTTCAAATGAACTCATCAGGTATATTAATTTTTTCGGTGGTTAGCATGACTAACTTAGGCCCTATACGTAATGTGCGCATGTTCATCACTTTTCAACATTTGAGACTGTTTGTATGTAGTCGTGCATCTGCAGTCAACAGAATTAAGTATGAAAAACCATGCAGTGTGCGCGAGGCCTAATTTATATACAATATAGGCTGCTAAAATTGATGGTATTCTTACTTTATTTGCTGATATAGTTTATTTCATACTGTCCCAGTATGTATCCAGACAGTGTAAAGTTACTGATGTAACAAGATGTAGATAAATTAACTGAGTATTTTATTAAAAATGCAACCAATTCTAAATGCTGAAAAAAGAAATTTCATCATAGTCTTCATGCAACTGTAGGCCTACATGAATGATTTACAAGCTTGTAGAAAAGTGAACTTAACACTGTTAACAGATGATGCCAACATTATTTTATACTCTGATAATAATATAGACTAGAAGTTAGATGACATGCAAGAGGATATGACTAAACTTTCCACCTGGCTCACAAAACACGAAATGGTCTTAAATAAAAAAAATTTGTGTAAATGTAGTAGACTTATTATAAAACTTATGGTTATCCCAAAAACTCACAGAAAATAATAAAAATTCCTGGGACAAATCACTGATGAAAAGCTCATGTAGAGTCAACATATCAAAAGCATCTCAAGTATAGTATTGAAGCCACCCACGGCTGCATATCTCAGTCCTTGTTGCCCATGCTTCTGGTAGGTGTCTGGGTAGGTTCCTGGTCAGACATCACACACTGGCCATCCTAACCGCATAGTGCTGCCACCAACCACCCCAGCATCGTGACATAAAGATGTCGCCTATGACGTGTGCAGCTCGTGTAAAGTACACTCAATGCAGTGCAATATGTTTTGTTTAAACATTTATTTTGATAGTATATGTAAAGTACGTGCTCAGCCCAGTGTTGCCACCACCGCGGCATACCAGCTAAATTTCTTTTGGCAAGCTTCTCTCAATTTATTAAATATACTGTATTAAGATTACAGTATGTCTCACTAGACCTCATAAAGGCACGAGAAGTCATTATTATTTTAAACAGTTGTAAGATATTTTCTATAAGGGTGTTTCATCTCATCCATTGCATCCTGGGAATTTAGTTTTGGCGGAACGATGGAGCCACCTTCCCTCGTCGCGCTGAAACCCCCGGCAGTCTATGAGAAGTGGGCCAGCGGATCAGTCGTGTCGAGTACTGCATCTCGGCTCAGGGGACTGCAACTTTTGCTTAATCTTTTTTACTTCAAAGGTGTATATTTTTCTGGAACTGCTTAGTTACCTCTATTCCTTCAAGTATGCAGATCTTTAAGTATTCCCATTTGCGTGGCATTTTTACAGCCATTGTTAGCTCACCCGGAGCTTTGTGCCGCGTGTTCATTTCATCAGCCAAACCATGTACCGCCTCACTGATCTGGTAACACGACAAGTAAACCCGCAACTGTATTTTTAACCCCAATGAAATTTTATTGTTTTTGTGTGTGTATGTAATAAGGCGTGTAACAAGCCTACAAAAATTGTGATTCTGTTGGTAACTTCCCAAACGACAGAGGGGCACAGGGAACAGTCCTGGCCGTCGGGCCACTTTGCTTCTTTGGTGCCAATCCGGAGCTATATCATAATTGTATTTAACATTTTGCCCTTAACCTTTTGACATTTTCGAACCATGAATATTTCAGCAAGCGACTAACTTTACTCTTAATTGAGATAAGTACCACGTATAAGCATGTGAAATGTACAGAAAGAATTGAATTTTTATATTTCAGCACACAAAGTGTTCTAAGTGAAATTGTTTTCATGAACTGAAATGTAAACTTCATGACAGTTATCTATTACAGCATAAGAAGTCATTATTGTAAAGCAAACATAAAGATTGACTCTCACAAATAAATTACTTTTGTACATGATAGGTAAAACATATATTTAGTGTAATTTAAATGTAAAAATCCATAACAAAATACTAATAAAATAATTTGTAAACTCATTAGTATAGTAATTAATGAATTGCTTTACGTTGTGAAATTAAAATACCTTGACATGACAGGAGAATTCCATTAAAATTTTCTGAAATTATTTACATGGAGTTTAGTAATGATATAATTACATTTCACTCTTATCAAAGTAATAATACAAATTCCCAACATACGTATAGAAATTTAAAGATTTACAAAATATGTTTTATTAAAAACTATGTTATTATGGTATTTCCGGTTTATACATACATGTGTGTGTGGGTGTATGTGTGTGTGTGTGTATATATATATATATATTACATTTCAATATTTCTTTCTTTTAAAAGTCACATTACATCTTTACAACATTTGTATGAAAATTTAAAAATTTACACGCATGTTAATAATTGATACACATAAACACTACAAGCACATTTGTCTAAAATTTACATAAATTATATTAGTTACAACATAATGTTATAGCAATATTATAATTATATTTTTATTTATATTACAACTCTAAAATATGCATATGTAAATTGAAAGAGTTACATCTTGTGCTGGTGCTAGCCCAGCTTTGGTAATCGGCATATGGATTTTGTTTACATCTGTTATGTGTGTGGAGCGAGCGTGCGTGGAGTAAATCATGAAATGTCTCCATCTGGCTTCGGACTTAACGTTCGGCGATCTTCGGGCCCTCTCGGCGATGCTTGGGTTCCCCTCCCTCTGGCTGTCCCTTCCCCGCCTACCCCTTCCTTCCTGCCGAGGTTCGCGGCCTCGGCCAGAGCAGACACTCTTCTTCTGGCAGTGCTTCTCTTCTGATCACCCTACTCAACAATATGCGACTCACTCGTCTTGTCGTCGAACGGCGTTGCTTGTTGCGGTATGAGGTTGCTTTTTCTAGTTTTGTTACGGCTTATGGTTGCCGGCGTTTTGGTACGTCATGCATGTTTTCCCTTGTAACATTTAATATCTCTTTAACTTTAAATTGTATTCTAGTTTGAACGGCCGGCGGCATGCCGAGTGAGTTACCGTTCTTCGGGTTCTATTTGACCGCGCCTCTGTTAGTCAAATTATGGGGCTTAAGTTTTGATGCTTGATAATTGTGCCATGCTAAGTTGTATTGTGTAATTTGCTTTATGATTGTGATATACAAATATTTTTGTTAACATATTTGTGGATTTCATTTCTGTAGAGTTGATTTATGATCTCGGGAATATCCCATTTGTTTATTGTGTTGCTATAATGCAGCACAATCTAATTATTTATTCACAAATAGCATGAAATTTCAAATTTTATTATGTAGGCGTACACATGCTTATTTTAGCTACTGTGCAATATATACCCTCTCTCTTTTAGAACTGAATGTAAAAAGACCCTTAATTTGCTCATATACTTTGAAAATAAATTTAAACTTTAAATAAAGTACAATCCATTGACAGAATTAACAAGTATAGGCCTACAGTGCTTAAGGAACAACTGTAAAAATATTATTGTATATTCTGCTTAAATTTCATACGAACGTCAAAATAAATAGGTCTACTTTCACTGCAGAACATTTTTGCACCATGGCCAAAATTATCCTAAATTTGTCTTAGTTTAAGGGCTGATTATGTGGCCATTTTGTTTCTGCGTTTGCTTTTCTCGTCTTCTGAGTTTTACGCATTCATGTTAAATTGTCCAACCCTTATGTTTGTTCTTGTTCTGACGAAACAGTGTATCCAATCAATAGCTTTGTTGATGCCGTCAGTGAAAGTTTCAAATACTTTAATACCTTTGCAGGTGTACTCTCCATGCATAGCAGTAAATCGACCTTCCTAAGTTCTGATGGCATTTAGTAGTCCAGAACTCTGAGTGAGAAGGCCACAGTGTGTAAGATAAATAATCCTACTTCTGCTATCCAGTTCTGAAGAATGTGATCCAAGTTCAGGATATTTATTTTTAAAACAAAAAGTGATGCAACCTGTGATGCATTTTAACACTTTGCATGACGTTACAACCTCATATGGTAGCTCTACTTCACTGATGTAGTCTTCCAGTGAGCTAGTGTCTGACCTTACTTTTATATGGTGCTCTGTAACTTGCAGGGGTTAAATCCATTTTCTTACGTAACAACTATTTTTTTCCTTGTGATTCCGTTATGCCTGAGTGTAACTTCAACAGATATGTGTATTAGGGCATGCCTCATCAATTATGTCTTACGAGTTTATTTTGGTAAAAAAAAAATGCTGCAGCTGATTGTTTACTCATATGTCGAGGCTGTAAAAGTAAATTTAAATAGTCAAATAATTCTTGCATTGATTTATTGCAAAATTGCATTCCATTAAGAAAAGGCTATTTG
The DNA here is from genome assembly GCA_003012365.1 of Medauroidea extradentata. Lineage (NCBI taxonomy): Eukaryota > Metazoa > Arthropoda > Insecta > Phasmatodea > Phasmatidae > Medauroidea > Medauroidea extradentata. The sequence goes on along the minus strand of PNEQ01013726.1, from coordinate 33,295 downwards.
TTATTGAATCCTTTTACCTGGATAATTTCCATGAGCCCGGTCATTTCATTGAAAATTTTGTCTTGCTGCTCTTTAAGTAAGCCATATGCACTACTTGGCTGTGACGATGTGGCTAATTTATGGCATCAAAACAGTCACTGAAAATTTTACGTGATTTCTCTGTGGCAGTGGAATCTCCTGTTCTTAAACTATTGTCTTTTAAATTATTGAAAGCTTGAGAAACATTGTTTGATAAGCGCTGAACTTCTGTTTTTACGTGTTGCCAGCCACTGCCTCTTACTTCTAAATAATGTTGCGATAATTTAGATGCCAATTTCAAATTGAGCACCAATTTCCCAAGTTGTTGCTAAACAAATAATTTATCTATATACCCACCACTCTTTGCAAGAAACTCCTTATATTAAAAATAATTTCTTGCTAATTTCAGGAGGTGTGAAACATCAGCAAATACAAAGAAAGTTTTGCTGCTGTCACTGGGGTTCATGAAACTAGTATTTTTTATGGTTAATTCCAACTGCTTCTATACCACTCTGTTTCCTCAATCCATGTCACTTACTCCTGCTACCACCTGAAAACCTTAGTATTGCACTTTACGTATAATTTCTTGCAGTAAATACTTGGACGTGGACTGATCAAAATCATTATGAATTGGTTGCTTCCAGTTCCAACCAAGCCACTCTTGCAATAATAAGTTGAGCATATTTGCTGGGGTCTAATATTTGTCTTCTCACTCTGGCTACACGTACATCACTGGAAATGTTTACTGTATCAAAACACTAAAGAGACACACACACAAAGGCAAGCATGCACACGCTCACACTCACTCATACACTCTCACTCTCTCACACACTCTCACTATCTCACACACTCTCACTATCTCACACACTCTCACTATCTCACACACTCTCACTCTCACACACTCTCACTCTCACTCTCTCACACACACTCTTTCTCTCTTATTTTTGTGCATGAGGGTTATGCATTATGCAATATGCCAGTATCGCTATTAAACTGCCTAGCCCATTTTAGCAAAGTACCAATATCAGGCAACGGATACTTTGGCTTGTTGCAGAAATAAAAATACCTGTACGCTTTGGAACATATCTTTTTAAGTGATATTGCTCATTCTACATCCTCTAGTGACCATTGTATTTGGCGTTGAGGATGTAGTATGTAACACATTTGACCAGGTGTAAAAAAAGTGATAATATTTTGTGGATTTTGGTCTCTGTCCTTTAAGGGATAGTATTAGATAATTTTATTGCATTTTCAGTTTTTGAATCATAACATTTATTCAAATTGTATTATCAAAATTTTCTCTTCAACAAAGCATAGGACATATTCTTGGTGAAATTCTCAACATAAATAATAGTGGAATCTTTCAGTATTTTGTCATGCAGAATCATTGCAAGAGAATTCTTGAAATCTTGCAATGATTCTGCATGACAAAGTAATGAAAGATTCCACTATTATTTATGTTGAGAAGTTCACCAAGAATATGTCGTATGCTTTGTTGAAGAGAAAATTTTGATAATACAATTTGAGTGAATGTTACGTCCAAAAACTGAAAATACAATAAATTTGTCTAACACTCCCCCTTAAATTACACTCCTTCGTATGTAGTAAATGTAAAAACTTATGATATCTGTACTGTTCCTCCTGTTGATACATCAGAGAATGAAGTGCAATGTAACATTTTCTAGCAACAAATTCATCAGCAAGCTGCTGAGCAACTCTTGACTGCCATTACGCTTCCCTCAGATTCCTGTGAATAGCGATCAAGCTGCAAGAATGTTTAGATGTGACGTCATGGAGCTGGCTAAGGGAGGGGGAAAGATGCGCGTTCCTGTACCTTCTCCTTCCTAATACTGTACCATGTCCTATACCAGTAAGCTGGTTAAATGGTTTCAATATACTCAATTATATTATTATAGCTTTTTAATTAACTGTAGAACAGAGGAATAGAAGTTCGGAACCTGTGATTTGTTGTTTACATTGTGACACCCACAAATAACTTTGTGTCATCACATTGGTTTTGTGAGTGTATCAGAGTGTGCACTAGAACGTTTGTCACCCTGCTCTATGGTTGAAAAGTTTGTTATATACATGTTGGTAATAGTTCTGGTAGGCACATGTTCCCTATTCTATGGTGTGATGTGGCGTTGTTAATTGTCTGGAGCAGCATGGCACTCATGCGCGAGGAGAGGGGTTGGTAGTCAGCTGCTAGGCGAGCGACCACCCGGGACTTGGTAATTGGCAGTTGCTATGTGTGAGTGTATCCGGGTGATTGGCTTGGCAGAGACTTGGAAGTCATCTGTTGCTATAAGCTGACGTAAGCCGGCGAGCAGCCTGAGAACTTTGTGTTTCAATTGTTGCTGTGCATGGATGTAAAGAAACGGGCTGTACAACAGATCGCGGAGTATGTCGCATGAGTGACGGTTTAGCTGTTTTGGTGTAGATTATCAGTGAAGTGATTTGTTTGTGGATTTCAGTATTACGGCTGTTGGCCGTAAAAGATTTTCTACAAATTAACTGTCGTAGAGAAGCAACTTCGTTAACAGAAAATTCTGTGACTTGCACAGTTAACTGTGGCAAGAAGTGTCTGGCAAGCAATTTCGTGGCTAATTTAGACTAAGGACTTACGTTTCGGCAAGAAACTAGCTTTCATTTTGTGCTGCATAATTAACCTTCCAGTTGACTTATCATTAAAACTTACATTGAGGATTTGCCTGAAAAGTTCTTTATTCTGCAATGATTTTTGGGGCGGCGTTAATATTCACTGTTCGTAGGAGTGGGGAAATCAAGACATTGCCACGTGTTCTGTAACAGGTGGACGAGTTGTAGTGTTTCCTTACTTGTCCCATTGGATGGCGCTTATGGCAACAGGTACTGTGACGTCTTTGATTTATCCTGGAATATTTTGCACTAGTCACCGTGGGATAGGGAACATGTCCAACCAGTGTACAAAGCAATTAATTTAAGATATGTGTAATATTATATGAACGTGTGTCTGTATGTCATATTGATGAACTGGCATCTGTATTGAGATGTTTTCGTCTCTTATGTTGTTAAAGTATTTGCGAGGTAACGTTGTTGAGTTCTAGTCAATTATTTAAAGAATTGAGAAATTTGTTCACTAAGCTTGAACCGCAAACAGTGACATTGTTACTGGAAGAATTTAATTCTTTGTTTAGTGTACACTCACGTTGCGGAATTAATGTAGTTGCAAAGACTCGTGACGACCAGTTTAACCATTATATAATATTTAAAGCAAGAAGTGTTTTATTCCAGTATTGTTCATTTCTTAGAATGGGGTTCTGTTTGTTGATTGTAGATAATGAAATCTGTAGTAAGAATTGGTTGCGCAGTCCCTTTATTTGTGAAATAATTTATTTACAGGCTTTTTATATGATGTTTATCAAAGTTGCTTTATGCTTAGCTTTAAGTCTTTTTTTATTCTGATGAAAGTTGGATTACAATTTATGCAAATAATAATTTTTTAAAATAAATTTATTTTCAACCGCTGTTAAAAAAAATTGTGTTGTGCTTATTTTGGGTTTTCTTTCTCCTGAACTTCCCCATTTTTGTATTACTTCATTGACACAAACAAGTAGGCTATATTGAGAACAAAATATGATAAACATTTCTTTGTTGTTGAATCTCTTTTATTGTAGCACTTGTGATTTTTTTTTCCAGATAATAACTATCAAGAATCAGCATGCAAGGACGTAATTAAAGAGATGGTTGAGTGTTGCCGTAAGTGGGCAGATGTTTCACTTTGCTGCTCTGGCATAAACACTAAGGATTCAAAAACCTCTGTAAGTGGATAATTTTGCAGTCCCTACTTGGCTATGCTTTCCTGTTTCTTCTGCTTTCGCGATAATTTTTTTTTAAAACCTTAACAATAGCAGATACCTTTTTTGGCAGTTTTTGCTTAAAATTATTTTCACAATGTTAGCTAATATTTTCAAGATGGTAAATGCTGTGATTTTAGCTATGTAATTATGTAATAAACCAAATTGTTGTAAATTGACTTATTAGACTGAACCATATAATTTATTGCCTTGAAACAATTAACTATCACTGCAAAAATAATATTAAACAAAATTTGCCAAACAGATTTGTGATCTATGCTTATGTTTAAGCTTAGAAAAAGAATTATTTCAAAAACAGTAGAAGCCAGGGGTGCATGGCCTTAATGTCTCATAGCTTAAAGCTATTTCATTATTGAGTAGTTTGTACTTTGATACTGTAATTCTCATTTGAAATTACCCACTGATTTGTTTAGAATAATTTGCTTCGTACACTTGCTCTGTTTACCGTGCGCCATCTATGGTGCAAACTACTTGCACCATTTTTCTACTCTGTCTACTTTTACCACTGGTAATCCAGGAAAAAATTGTTTGTTCTTTAATATAAAACTTATTAAACAATTTTTTTTCTATACATGCAAGAACAGAAGAACATGTGTGGAATAATTTGTAACAACATTTATGTAAGGCATTTTTTTGCTGCAGTTTTATTTTAACTGCACAAGTATTGTGTTTAATTAAATAACAAAGTTTTTTGGAGTTTATGTTTATTGTTTACTACTCGTCCATTAGCGAGCCATCTACATCAAAAGGTAAGTCACAAGATTAAGCTTAAGTAGTGGAGTTAAATTTCAATTTGAGTCATTTAAAAAGTGACCCAAGTGAAGTTTGCTTACATTCAAAAACTGGACCGAACTACTGTAATTGCTTGTAGGCCTATACGTTTGAATACAGCCTGACTACTGTATGTGTGTGTGGTTTCTATCATTAAGGTAAACCATCCTGGATCTGATAGCATCCCGGGATCTAATAGGGCAACTTAAAAAATGGCGAAAAAGTACTCCTTGAATACATCAATCACTTCTCTAGCACATAATTATCTATGTATTTCGCTCTTACACATGCAGCAGTTGGCTGTACTGTTAGTATCACCGTTACAAAGCTACTGATTTTTTTGTGAATGCCCATCCAGTTTGCAAGAAGAATCGCCATTCCTAGCACAAAAGCAGCACGCAAGTAAGTTCACGTATTAAGTTTTGAATTGTGTAGTATTATTTTGTTTTGATTTTTGTTTGGTTTCATAACTCCAAAAACGGTATTTGTTTTAGTAATATTTAAAGAGGGTATCAGCTCAAGGATTATGAACATAACCATATTACACTCAATCGGATAATGGAAAAAAAAGTTTGTAAAATATTCTAAATATATTTTGGACCAAAAACATGAAGTTTTATGTAAAAATTAATTTGCTACATTTAAAATTGTGTTTTTAGTGAGTATGTGGCAGTTTAGGAGTAAAATTTGTGCGCAAAAAGTGGCCATAGTTACTATACCACAAATACAGTGCGTTATGTACTTTTAATCCATAATTTCAATACAAAACACTTCAAAAAATTCTCTAATAGTTGTATTACCCCTTGTTTTTAAAATTTTTACTGACGTTACTTATATTATCGGATCAAGGTATACCGATTATCAGATTGAGGAATTTTGGATTTTCGGCAATCAGATCGCGGGTGGTTTGTATGGCCTATTTTAAAAAAAAACTGTATTAAAAAACCACTTACACTATTTTATTTGTACATTTTTCTAGACAAGGAGGAAGGTTGGGAAATTCATCCAGTTTTATATATCTCAGTTTAAACAATTATTCTGTGTTACAGAATTTTTTTTTTTAACAAGAAATTTCCTTAACATTTCAAATCCCAGGTGGTTTGCCTTACTTTACCAGTTCCTGTAAAGCACATCCTTCAATGTAAGTGATTTCCACAGTGTCAAATATGATTTAGTGCCAGATATCACTTTTTTTTTACTTGGGTTGGTGGTCCTCTTTCATACACTGAATTATGGGCCGCAATTTGGGGTGGACTGATTCATTTGATCTCTCCAGATTTTGTCATTTGTCCATTTGGGCAATTTATCATTTGTAGTCTCTTTCACTCTTGTTTTCCTAACATTTGAGGAACTACTACCATTCTCTACCTAGTGTTCACAATGGAAGTAAGAAGGTTCACATGGTCTTCAATAAAGTGTCAGCATTTCTTTGAAGTTGCCTAGGTCTGTGTTGTATTACAAATTCAAAGGTGTACTCTTGGAAGTGTTGTAGCCAGTGTTCGATTTTAACGCCTGTCCGCCTACCTGAGACAGGTAGAAATATACACAGACAGGTGAATGTAAGTTTTTACCTGCCCGTTGGGCAGGCGATGCATTTGCCGTCAAAAATGCTCAAATTGGTAGATGCCTTATTTTCGCGCGCTAGACATGTGCTTTGTTTAGCAGCGCCGCAAAGTTTAGGTCAAAGTGAATAACAAAGCTGGATGCACGTGTGCGCGTCAACTTTGAGAGCAAGGTCACCAGTTTGTAATTTTATTGAGGCAGTGTGTCTGTAAGAAACATGTCTGACCTATGTTTCATATCTACGAAACTGGATTAACTGTGTGTTGAAAAGTGATTTGAAGGCTAGATATGCTTGTTTTCACACACAGCCCATCACCATTTGTATTTTACTTGTTTATTTTCCTTTATTTTCCTTCAGCTGTCTATACGTCTCAAGAGAAAAAAAAGGTTTCTTACTCCCCTCAGTGTACGATACGTAAACGAAGCAACGGCCGGCCTGTATTAATTTATTTGGTCACAGTCACGTTTATGAACGTCAGTAGTGTGTTTAATAACTTTTCAAAAATGACATATTTTTAAAAAAATTTAAAAAAGACGAATTTGTTTAATTTTTTTTAAAAATAAGTATTATATTTGCTTTGTTTTAAAAAATCAGGACAAGAAAAAAGTGCTACGGGCAGGCTTGAATTAATGAGAGCCTGTCCGTCAGACATGTGATGAAAATCCTAAAAATCGACCCCTGGTTGTAGCCATCTATTTAAGGCCCGCACCACACAAGCGGTTTTTTGCCACTTGGCGACGTGCCGCCCACTGGCCGCCGCAGAGTCCCTTCACTTGGACGGCGGCCGTACACGTCGCACCACCAGATTCTGATAGTTTGTCGAGTGTATCCCATGAGAGCAACATGGATGAATACAAAAATACGTAATACTTCACATACCTCTGAACATGTCTAGTCATTTGGTAACTGACATCACCTAAGCGCGCACTGTGGAACACTTACCTCATCAAAAACAATGAAGGAAACTAATTTTTTTTTGCTGAAAGACAGAAATTGACTCTTTTATTACCTGCCTTTTATATTTATCACTAAATAGAGTGGCTCTCTGGTTATTTTCATCATTAGATCTTTCACCTTCCCAGCTGATTTTACTGCTAGTAGAAGTTTGGACTGTAGGCTGACTAAATTGATCTGTTTTTATGTTTATATTGCTTTTGGGATGGGTGATTTTTTTGTCATCCTTTTTTATCTCCTTGGTTATAGGCGACTCGTATGAGAGAGACTAGCTCTAAAGAAGTGTTGTTCAAGTTTCACAAAGTTTTCATAATAATTTTTACTTGTATCTACGCTTACCACATTATCCTCTTCAAGATTTTCTTTGCTTTTGAAGTAAGTTTTTTTCCCTACATCTATCACAGACTTTCATGTTTTTTTTTTCTATTAATAATCATTCAGTTCTATTCTGTTACATTTTACTGTATGCTATAGATTTTCTTCTCTTTGTTGTGTTGCAGCATTTCACTTATGCTGACTAGATTCTTTATCTCCTATTTCAGCAAGGCAATTCTCATTAGCTTACTTAAAAAAAAAAAAATTAATGACTGTGCTGGATTTTTCTTGCACTGAAATACCACCAACAGAAATGAATTACTCTCAAGGGTGCTGCCTACTGTGAAGTTAGCAAGGATAGGGATATCCACAGTAAATTATATTTGATGTGTCTCAATACCTGTCAAACATACATACATGTCTCCACTGACTGTTTTGTTCGTATAGATGATGTCCCACACTGCTATGGAATCTTTTAAGAAATTTCTAATAAATCCTGAAAACTATGAAGAAAAAAAATTTTTTCGTTACAAAAATACTTGCAAACTTCGTCTTTTTTTTTCTCAATAGCAATGTTCTTCCCTTCTCGGTGCAGAAAATGTTTTCTTTTCCAGCAAGTAATATCATTAAATATGGCTGAACATGGCCAAATTCAGTTAAACTTATAAATCATTAACCTTGTTTGTGCCAAGGCTGTGAGGTTGGCAGTCCCTTAACACAGTTTGCATGTTATATTGCCAAAGAATAACAAACGACTAAGCAAACAGGAGAAACTGGAAATTTGTTACGTACATGCTAGCAGATAAAATTGTTTTTGTGCTGACTTTCCCACTTCCATCAGTGAACCACTATTGATGTCTTAGTAGGTTCCACAGACAAGAACTTACTTAGAGACATGAAACAAGTGAATTTATTTTGTTAAAAGCAACCTAATAACCCTTATTAGTGCAATACATTACTATTGTTAGTCTAAAACCATGAGGGTTATTTATTTATTTTTAAACCTCCAATGGGTTGTAAAAAAGAGAGGGCATGAAATGTAAAATACTTGTGCAGTCAAAAGAAAACATGCAGCTGTCAGCTACTTTTCAACCATGCGATTGAGACAATTGTACCGGTGTATCAGCTTTCCAATGCCCTCTGCTAAGAAAGCTGCTGCTTGTCTATTCAGTCTTGTGTGTTTAAACATTTTGAGCACGATATGCATACAATGTGCATCAAATGTTGTGATTGCAGTTTTATTTCTTCATGGGATGCCCATGTGATATGCCTGTAACAATACCTCAACTGATGTGTTGATTTGGCCACTGAATGAGGTTGGGGGAAGAAGATAAATAGCAGTGCTGTGTTGCCATTCACTTGCTATCAGTTCATGGGTATGGTAAATCACAGCCAGTAAACTATTCAATATGCACATAATTACAAATATTTAACACAGCCGAGAACTGTGCTCAAGTAGCTTCTGAGCAGTTGTAATTTTTGTTTACTGAATTCACAATAAAGTAGACATTTTTTTTTTAATTTTCACAAAAAAATACTAAAAAATAAATGATAACATAAAACATTTTGGATTTTCAATTTTGACCTCGTTAACTCTCTAGAGAAAAAAATTCAAAAAAATCTGAAACATTAATGTTCAGACTGTTATAGATTTGATATGAAGTGGCCCAGTGATGAATTTTTTTTTTTTCCATCACCATTAAATGTATGAACTTGAGAGTAGTAGTTAGTTGCTACACATAACTAATGTGGTTTCTCCAACTATGGCTCACTATTTAGTGTGAGATTGAAGTTTGGATAAATAATTATTTTAGTTATATGTTTAAAAATAGATTTGAGTTTGGATAAATTATTAATCAAGTTACTGTTTGAAATTTAGAAATTGAGAAATAATAAAGTTGTAGCATTGCAGGGCAAGGCATTTTTTTTATTATTGGTGAATTAATATTTTATGTAATCTTAATTTTCTAATAAAATATTTAAAATTGTAATTTTTATTTCAGTGGTCTTGGTTCCAGAAAGGGAAAGTAAAGATGCAGTTCTTGTTTTCTTGTATGTTCTAGATAGGGTGTAATGTTTGTTGTTATGGTCAGGTGACCTTGGTAGGAGGCAGTAGCTTTGTTTTTCTTTTCATGTTCTGGTTTTTTTCCACGGGAGTTTTGGCACCTTTTGTTTTTAATGTGTAGTTTCTAGTATTGCCTTAGAGGGTTCTAGATATTGAAACGAATGACGAGGGCCACACCACTGAGACCCAGCCAATGAGAACACGGCATGTGGCGCCCCTTCGCCCTTCGTTCTGGAATGTTTGCCTCCGCCATGTTTAATTAAAGTTGTAACACGATAGGATGCAGACGGCGTGCGGGGCTGCACCACAAATTACTACATGATGTAGTTTTCAGACTTTGTCTTGTCTAATCGTCTGATATAGTCGTCGTACTGTGTTTGTGCTTGTAATTTTCTGTGAACCGTATCCGCCTTGCTAATACTTGAACAGTGTTTTTTTTTCGTGTCTATTTAGACTGAAATCTAATAACCAAAAATCTTGGATTCTAGTGAAGTACATTATTTCGGGATTAACCTTGTTTTTTAAATTCGCCAGTGTTGGTGGGAATTCCAAATTTGGTCTACAATGTTACATAACCTACCAAAGTACTGCCAGTAAATTCCGGAGTACTTGACTACAGATCAAGAGACATGTACCAACTTTTAACCTTGCCTTTTTGGCTGAGTTAGCTTCGAGCTAGTGTACTGGTCTAGGAGGACTGGTGTGCAACATTTGTCGGCCCAAGTGGGGCTCAGGTACTTGTACGAGACTGAAAACTTCACACAGTGAACCCTTGATAACTTGGACTAACAGGGAGAAGAAGTTGTCAGAGTTATGATTTGTCCATGTTATCGAGGGACATCCGGGGAGGAGGGGTAATCAGCCATTAAGGCGGCCGACTGGTGTAGAGTGTGTTTATGGGTGTGAGGTGAAAATCAATGAGGCACTACGAGCGACACCGGCCGGCACATATGTTGTGATATCACCTCTACGCCTAGAGTTGTAAATGTACGCACAGTGTTTCTGCCGCAACGTTTTTACTGTGGGACTTTAAGTGGTGACCCTATCATATTATTGTACACATCACTGTAACAAAGTCGTATGTTCTTGTAGATGTCAATTTCGAACAAATCCATTACATATATCTTGAGAATCAACCGTGCGAAAAAGCTGATTTTAGCCAAGTTTGAGGGCTTTAAAACGATGCTTCCATTGTGTGTGGTGTATTGAAAATCATATTTACAAGTAGTGTGAAGTGTATTTTCTTTTCATAGATAAGCATTGTGGATGTATGTTTACTGGTCTCTTAAGAAAAAACGTAACTCCGAACATGCTGCACACAGTTAAGAGTGCCAACCAGGCGGCCGCCTTAATCACAAGAAATGCTAAGACTATGAAATCGGTACGTTATCATTTCTTCAAGCAAAAGAGGCGGCAATAAATACTGTTTTGTATGTAATTATTGCATCAAGTTACGCGAGGGGGGTAGTGTGGAAATGATCACTGTAATGTTGAGGACTATAAAAGAATGTGGAAGAACGTGACCAGGCAGATCCTTTTTTATTTCTTTTTTATGCAACTTGTGGCTGATGTTTTTCTTTTTATCTTTGTGCTATAAGCTAGTGGCAAGGCACCCTTCTACCACGTAACGGTGCCCGCACACTTGGGCGTGGCGGAGTGCAGTGACTTTTTCTCCCTGGTTCAGTTACATGCACATAAATGGATCTCCACGTACTGGGGCGAAGAGTGGCGGAGCGCAGTACATGCTGCCGCGTGGATAGCCTTTGGGGCAAGCAGCCGGTAGAACTGCCCCGCTACTCGTAGCTGCGCGCAAGTTTGCGGGGGTAAGCGCAGTGACGCACAGTTATTAGCCACCTTCGGCTATTCCCGTTCCCGGGATTCTGGTGTTATCGGCCAATACTGACAATGACAAAATGACAAGTGGCAGACATGGCTTCAGGAGAAGTGCAGTCATTGTTTTGGGTCAAATTTAATATTATTGTTAACTATGCCTTTTGTGCCACTTAGTAGTTGTTGATATGTTGTAACATTGCAGGGTTCCACTTATATATTATTTTCTTTTGCTTTAAATTACATTTTTTGTATTTTAATTTAATAATAATAGCTAAAGGTAACTGTTCTTATGGAGAAAAGTTTGTGGTATTTTATTGTGTAATTATTTAATTTCAAGTCAGGGTATAATGGTAATAGCTATGGCCAGAGGGCCAGGTGGAGGAGGCACAGCTTTGTCCTTGTTGTGCTCCGTGCTAGTTTTTATGCCCATATTTGGCTACGGTTAGGTGATGTGTGCTCGCCCTTGAGTTTTCAGTTTTGTGCCCATATATGGCAATGTTTTGTGGCCCAGTTTTTGTTAGTTGTGTTGGGTGTAGCACACAGACAGGGGAAGTACCAGTGTCACATGCTTGGAGCCAGCCAATCGCTGCGAAGTGCGCAGTGACCTCGATACTTTTTCCTGCAAGCCTGCCTCCATCTTCGGGTAGGAGAAAAAGTCGCGACTCCGAAGAAGACGAACGTCCGGTACCGATGTGGTTTCTCGGACTTTCTTAAATTATATTTGGTAACCAGCTTCAGTTTTGTTAATGAGACTTTTCCTCATAAGAGCGATTACTGGAAGCAAGCAGTTGTGTGGTGTAAGAAAATGTACCTTCACGAAATGTGACGTTCAATAAAACTTAAATTCAGAACATTCTTTTCAAGTTTTTCCGTTTCAAGCCGTTCTAAGTCACCTGTTTTGGAGAAAAGTTCATAATTTCGAGACTGAGCAACAGGAAATGGTCCTGTTACGTAGTAGCGGAGGGATTCCAGCTGTTACGGACTATTTCTATGTCAACAACCAAACTAAACACTGCGTAACTTGTCTACCGACTCGCTTGCGATTTGTTCGCATTTTGCAACGACCCAGGGGATCTATACTGGTACAATGTAATAAATAGATTGCGAAAAATTGGTGGCAAGGTTTCGACAATGTGGAGCTACTTTCTATAGTTAATATTTCACTAAGGCCGTGTCTAAAAAATATGCTATCACGCAAGAAGCTAATATTTGACTACACAGCCGATAAATAAGCGTTAAAAAAAGTCATGATGAAATTGCAAGAGTCGGTAAAATTAATTTGTTTTCTTTTCATATTGCGTTTTCGCCTTCTGCATTGACAGATTGTGTACCGAAAACAACCAAATAAGTTGTATGTAACTGCGTTTAATAGATTTCAATTTTGTTGTGCCCCTCTGGGCATGGACAGCCAGACTAAAACCATCTGAACACAACACTAAGACACAACATAGCAAACTGGGAAATACAACACTACAGAAACTAATCGGAATCAGATCAAATGGGCGGTTTATTAAAGCTGAAATACACATAGGCGGTTGCAGTAACCGAATACAAAGTAGAGCTCTCAGAATACACAAAATATGTTGCAGGCACAGCAGCCTTAACCAAAACATCCTTCCAGACTAGGTAAATAATTTAAAATTAACTAAGAACTAGCCAGAGAAAAATATACATAGACTCCACTCCGTTCCACTATTCACATCGATGCCCGAACGGCGCAAGAAATTACCAGGAACAAAAGGCAAGAAAATGGAAACAACAAAACGAGAAAGTTACAAAGTTAAAATCGGTGCAATATATGAAGCCGTGATTCAGTTAATCATTATTCAAAAGCACAAACAGAAAATATCACCTACCAAGACTTCCCGGCCGAGCGTAAAGGTAGAGAGTGGAGAGGCACAACCTAGCTGGTCGGGAGCAGAACAAAGAGTGATGCCACACGCTACGGCAGAAGTGCAGGCCGCGGTAGGGTAGGGGAAGGGGAGGTAGGTCGGCCGAAGGAAGGGGACAACGAAGACTGCCGAGGAGACCCGAAGATGTACGAAGCGGCGAGGCGCGCGCGCTACAATTCAAAAGCGCTACGTCGGTAATCGCAGGGTCCAGATGTCATCACCAACACGGGTCACCAAGATTAATGTAGATAGTTCATGGGGTACAATATACGTAGGCACTAGGTTCCTATGCACGTCCTCTTCAGATGGGATGTGCTACCCCAGCACAACCCCCACCCAAAAGTCCAGTACACGACTATCACCTCGGAAAGTCCTCTCGAACCATAGCCCTACAAGAGCACGTAGGCTTCCCCGAGAGAGACAAGCTCCGTCACGCTCTGGATCTGAGGTGGTTGGTAGACCCATAGTGTGCCAACGCCTCCAGCCGCTGGAATCCCTCTCCTCGGCGCAGACAGAAAGTAGAGATAGGATGAGAGAGGAGGCCCACAAGCCGGCATAGATCAGGAAACATGAAAAGCAGAAAGGCCAAGTTAAATTCCCAAAACGTTACAAACGTATAGCTGGAAAATAAGACACAAAATTAAGCCCGCAAGTAATTTGTATAATACGTAACCTTTGTAATTCCAAAAGAATATCTCTAAAACTTATGTGCATTATAAAACATTATGCCTCTGATAATAATACATCCTTACTTGACATCAATCACACACATGTACGTACACCAGTGTACTTTTCATAAATATTCCAAGACAACATTAGCAATAAAAAAATCTCATTAAAATGTGGCAAAACATAACATGCCACCTTAAAGTTTACACATTGCCCAAATTTAAATAAATAATTACAACTGGAGCTAAATTGAATACATTGCTCCTGATACATGCTCACAAATTTCCATAAATAATCCATTAGCATCACATCAGATAATTCAAACCTAATAAAAACATTAAATATATTACTATATCTGCAGGTACCTGACTCAAGTTCAAAAAACACCAAACACAAATACACACACAGGGCCCACAAATACAAAACTAAACACAAACTACACATACCCAAAACACAAAACAACTTCAACTATCATAAACACACACACGACTCAACCCTAATACCGACACCCGCCGGCGCAACTAATAGCAGAACACGAGAGCTTGCTGAGTCAATCCCCTTCTTGACACTGTGGGAGTCCCATAGAAAAAAAACCATAATTCCTGCAACAAATCTCAATCATTAGCTGGTGTCCGGAGCATGTTTAAAATGACTCGTGTGCTTTTTGCACTATGCGACCTGAATCAGGACACACTAAAAGAACAGTATTCGGGCCCAAGAGCCGCGAAATACGAAACGGCCCAGCAAAAGGCAGAATCAACTTACCGGAGCGTTCGTCCACCCATGACGGCAGCTGGAAGGACCTGCAATAAACTTTCTGTCCAACCTGAAAATCAGCTGCTACACGGCGTGCGTTGACCTTGGCTTGAAGGTGGTCTCTAGCTTCCCTGAAGTTGGCCAGTATCTCAGCCGACAAAAATTCTCGCTGCGCATCGGTCAGCGGGGCAGATGGCGACGGAACACCCCACACGTTGAGTAATGGATGCAGTAAGTCCTGGCCCGACAAAGCTCTGGCTAGAGTCACCTTGGTCACACCATGCACGGAGGAGTTGAAACCCACGCTGATCAGATCCAGATCTTCATCCCAATGTCGCTGATCCTGATGGTACAGAGCTGCAAGGGTGGTTTTCAAATTGCGATTGAATCTCCCAACCTGATTACTGCACGGATAGTACAGGCTTGAAGTATAATGGCGTATTGACCACCTAAAACACATATCAGCAAAGGCACTAGAGCGAAAGTAAGGGGCATTATCTGTAACAAGATTGTCCGATGGACCAAAAACACTCTATATCCGCTCGGAGAGACGCTTCACTACGAAGGCGCTGGTAACGTTGTGCAGAGGAATTAGGATCATAAACTTGGAGAAGGTATCCATGACAATGAGAATGTGCCGCTATTGGACCGAGTCAACGGACCAAAAACGTCTCAATGTAGGGTCACCCAAGGTCACGAGACCTGATCCACAGTGTAGAGCCCTACTTGGGTATTCTTAGGTGTCTTTGCCTTCTGACACTCCTCACATTTCTGAACACACAACTTAATGCCCTGAGCAACTCCAGGCCACGTAAACCTCACTTCAAGTTTCCTCAAAGTTCTTTCCCGCCCTAAGTGGCCTCCGAAGGGAGAAGAATGGAAATATCTCATCAATTTGGTGCGATGCGGCTGAGGAACCAATATTCGACGCCTGCCTCCACGTCTCCTGACACAATTTACCAAACCGTCAATGACACAGTACGGCACGTCGTCCCCTCGTTGTATGTTCCTCACAATTGCTCCTACTCATAGTCAACATCTTGCACCTCCTTAAGACGTACATAGAAAGGTGGATGCGTGGTAAAGGCCCCAAACCGGGCTGACAGTTCATCAGGCTGACACTCGTAATCCTCGGCGCAAAACATATGCGACAGCGCATCCGCCACCACGTAGCTCGCTCCTGGGACATGAGTGACAGCAAACTGAAACTTTAAGAGTCTAAATGCCCAGCATCCTAGCTTTCCAAAATCATTTGAGTGACTAAGCAACCAAGACAAGGTTTAATTATCTGTACAAAGGTCGAATTCGGCCGAACTTAGAAAGGATTCAAATTTTGAGGCACCCCATACACACACCAAGACCTCCTTCTCGAAGGCACTCAACTTACGCTCGCCCTCGGGCAAGGTCAGTCTAGCAAAGGCTACCGGTACCACCTTGCTGTCTCGCCACTGCCCGAGAGCTGCGCCTAGCGCAACACTAAGAGGTGTCAACATGCAGAACAAATCGGTGATCGAAATTCGCCAAATGTAAAGCAGGTGCCGCAGCCAGACCCGCTTTTAAGGCCTTAAAGCTACACTCTACAGCTTCACCCCACACAAATGGAACATTCTTGCGTTTGAGAAAATTTAGTGGGACAGCAAGTTCAGCAAAACGAGGTATGAAACGAGCGTAATACCTCAACATCCCAATAAATCTCGACACCCCCTTAACAGTCTTGGGGCGTGGAAAATTCACCACCGGGGCGACTCGATTAGGGTCCATCAATATTTGACCTCCGGACACAACATAACCCAGAAATTTCACAGACTCGGACGCCCATGTCACCTTTGACGGGTTGACCGTTAAACCAACTTGCCGCAATCAGCCCAACACCTCTCGCAGGTGCACCAGATGTTCACTGAAAGAATTACTATAGACCTCAAAGTCATCAATATAATTATAAACAAACCTGAATTTAAAGTCAGCTAACGCATGATCCAAAACTCGAGACAAAGCTTGCGTGCCAAAACGCGGGCCCATAGTAATCCTATTAAATTCATACTGATCCCATTGGATCCTAAACGCAGTATATTTACGGCAGTTGGGATGGAGGAGACACTGATGGAAGCTCGAGTTAAAATCGATAGTGGAAAAGATTTTGGCCTTGCCCAGATGCTGCAAAGCAGTGTCAACAGTGGGTGCAGGAAAAGGGTCCAAATGTATTTTCTTTTTGACGGCACTCATGTCCTTGACTAACCGGTAACCACCATTCCCCTTCTTTACTAAGAAGGCAGGACACGCATAGTCCGAAGTAGACGGCGAAATCGCGCCCTCCGACAACAGCTTATTTACAATGCAGCGCATGATATCCAGCTTAGGAGGACCGTAGGTGTAAAAGGGCACCCTCACCAGCACATCATCAGTCAGAGAAAACCGATAAGGCAAAACATCGCACCGCCCAATGCGCGTTGTGATGACGTCGCTGAAGTCATTCAATAGCGACTGCAACAATTCCTCACCATCACCAGACACATTAACCACCCGCCCTCTAGGGGCATCAAAATTACTCTTACTGGAAATCAATGACTACGCCGAACGTGGCGAGAGACCAAATTTCAGCTGACACGCGTGCAAGTCAACTACCACTTGCACATGACTCAAGAAATCCAGACCAAGTTCTACGTCTGCAATTAGTGATGGGAAAATCCAAAATCTAAAATTTCAGGAAAATGCACCGATCTTAATGTGTAGTACAATGGCACATGTGCACTGAACAACACCCCCATTAGCCATACACTCAGACAAGCGTGCACCCTCTGACATTCTAGAAAAAAGAAAGGGAAATTTCTTAAGCAAACAATCCACAAAACCTTCTTGCACAAAGGAGTGAGAGGCTCCAGTGTCAATTAAAGCGGCATGGGCAAGTTAATGACACAAAACAGCTACAAAACAATTGGTGTGCGTCAAAGGAAACATTAGCTTCGTGCCCTGCTTAGCATGCTTAAGAAAGGCAACGGCTAGTTTCCCGGACACGCATCACGAAAATGCACAGGTCGACGACACTTAAAGAACAAATGTGTTTCCCTGTTTACTCCAGGCATGGGATAACTTATGACACCGTGCCCGTATTTAGTGCAATTACTACACCTCTGCCCTATGCGCATCACACTACGTGCGGCAGCTCTCGGAGCACTACCGTCAAAAGATAGACGCAACTATACGCAACCAACTACTGGAACTGATTTACGCTCATCGCCGGACACAGGACGTAAGGCGGAAGTTGTAGAACCTGACATCACACTGTGATAATCCTTAGTTATCTGCACTTCCCTTCCCATAGTCAGGGCAAGTTCCCTCCACTCCTTCCAAACTGCAGTAAACCCCCGATCTAGTGACACCGGATCTAACGACATCGGCGATCTAACGACATTATTTCCAGGAACAGTGGAAAAATTAATATTTTAAAAATTTATGAAAGCTAAGCAAAGTGAAATAGATTGCAGTAAAACGTTAATTTAAAATAATAATAATTATTATTTATTTTACATTAAACAATAACATATTGCTGTTATCATAAACTAGTAATATGCAGCTGTGAAACAAAAAAAAAAAAAAAACTCTTTAAAAATGCTAGAAACTTCGGCTGGTATATAGTTGAAGCGCACACCGTGTGCATAGGCCGCCCGTGCAACACCGACATATGTGAGATGTGATGACTAACGCTGCCTTATCTTCTAATGCTCCCCCTCACTTCTCCACACTCCCTCCTGCAACAACTTCCCTCTCACACTCCTCCACGTGTCCTTATCTCAGCTACGCGATACGCGACGTGGCATAGCAATGGTAATTTACTACCTTTTTTTTGGGTACTATGAAAAATTCGGGTCAAAAAATTGAAAATTTTAGGAAAATCGTCGGTGTTGCAATTTCCTTTGAGTGCTGTGATGTAAGAAACACGCCGCTTAACATAGATACAATCCCTCCTGACTGTCCACGCCAGCCAGTAAACATTTACCCCCGCCCCTTCCCCAATTTCAAGCCAGATTGTACTTGCGTGCGCGCGCATCAACTGCCGACTGTCTGATAGTCACGTGCAACTTGCATCTTGTCTCGCCACACAGCAGAGCCACTGTTTGTTTTTCCTCTCCCACTCGGCGACTCTCTCCCACGTTTCCGTGTCTTGTGATAGCCCAAGGGGATTGGGATTGAAGAAACACTTTTTTTTTTCGCCCTCATTACAGCGTGGCAAAGAAAAAAAAGGACCAGCAGTCCGTAAAAGAAAAAAATCCAGTGTTATCTCATCTTTTTTTCTCTAACTGCAGCTCGGCTTGACCTTGACAACTTCCGCTGTATTATTGATCACTCGTCATGTGGCTATGAAAGCGCTGCAGAGTAAAAACGGCGTACGACGCAAACACAACAGTCCCGTCGCTGTGTGTGGCATGTGGGCTGATAAGGTTTTTGTTTTATGCTCGCTCGACTGTGGACCAATAAGAGCGACTGCAGTCATCGCACCGAGAGCCATTTCATCTCTATTCGCAGTAGAGAGCATTAAAATGGTGCATTGTGCATAGTTTCGTGATTTTTCCTTATAGACGAGTCGTTATTTTATACGTGACAGCACCTTGAAAATTCCGTTTTTTTTTTCCCTTTTGAGTGGCTTTAAATTTGCGTTCATAATAGACGTTCAGAGTTTTATAAAAATACAGGCTTTTTTTTTAAATGTTTGTTCTATAGTACACACTTTTATTAGTATCGCGTAAATGCTTCTAATGGCGACAGGCTGTAACAGTTCTTGCGCAATAAAAAAAAAGACTCAATGGCTGTTCTGAAAGGTTTAAAAATCATTGCCGCATACATTCACGTAAATAATACGAGTTGTTCTGTTGTGGTCTGAAATGTGCTTCGCGCGAGACAAGCTGGATGAATCACGCGTGCACAAGCTGCCCGGAGGCACGCCAAGGACAGCGGCCCGGCCACTCCCCTCCCCATCCTACACTACCAGACCGAGCGCGCCGCTCTGCCACGCACGTCATGGTGGGTGATTGTGAGGTACCATTTTATTTGGAAGACACCTTTCCATCGTACAAAAATATAATTTCAATGAAAAATTGTTTTTAAGTCTGTAATTGTTCCACAACAATTTTAGAAAAAAAAAAACACTTAAAATTTTTTTATTTGGCTAGGAGAAGGGGGGGGGGGGGTAAAATTTAGTTACCTCGGGACTACCGACATCGGCGATCAAACGACACTATTTCCTGGCACCGTGCGATGTCGTTAGATCGAGGGTTTACTGTAGTAGGGATCGCACCACCAAAACGGTGTAAACGAGCTTCAGGCGAAAGATTGATCCAAAATGGTGGACACCAACTTGCTTTCAGCACAATGTAGATTCATGGTCCGCACATACTCTAGTACGCCCTGAACATACCCCGACACGGTTTCTCCAGATTTCTGAAACAGATTGACGTACTTACGCTTCAAGGTTAACCACACACTACCTGAACCTGCACAGCCCAGCAGGCGTGTCTTAAAAGATTCATACTGCCCATCGGCTTGTACAACCTCACCCAAAATGGAAGCTGCGTGACCCTCAATTCTGGTCGACAAACACACCAATAACATGCGCTCGTCACTGAGAAGTTGCTGGCAATAAAACACGCGGTCGGTATTGACCAAAAATTGCAACACGTCGTCGGGTTGCACGACTCGCAACACCAACAGCGCTCATGCGCGTCATCAAGGCTGTTTGCGACACAGTGACGGGCCCCTCGGTCATCGACCCAGCCTTGTCTAACGGAACATTCCCGACCGCTCGCAAAGAGTTATATTAGGCGTACGCGCCAACACGCAACACCGTCAAGTCCTCACTGTTGTCAAATGCCACTCCTGTCTCACGTAAATAATTACGGACTTCCAGGTACCCCTTTTGAAGCACAAAGTCACCTGCAGCACCCGCAGTAGCCATAACTCAAATCGGAAAATCTAACTTGCCAACTGTGCAAACCACCAAACAACACCGCACACACGTCCTGACTCCCAATACAAACTGCAGAGACACAATTCCCAATTTACCGGACAAAATGGGTAGAAAAAGGCCGAACACAACTCCAACTCGGGACTCAAACCTAAGCAGAGTCGCGCAGGATTTGTGCCCCTCTGGGGACGGACAGCCAGACTAAAACCCTAACCAATGCTAAGCCTGACAAACAGGGGCTAATCCTAGAGTGGAGTTATACAAAATCAAGGCCTGAACACATAACACAACACTAAGACACAACATAGCAAACTGGGAGATACAACACTACAGAAACTGTAATCGAAATCAGATCAAATGGGCGGTTTATTAAAGCTGAAATACACATAGGCGGTAACAGAAACTGAATACAAAGTAGAGCTCTCAGAATACACTAAATATATTGCGGGCACAACAGCCTTAACCAAAACGTATTTCCAGACTAGGTAAATAATTTAAAATTAACTGAGAAGTATCCAGAGAAAAATATACCTAGACTTCGTTCCACTCTCCACATCGACGTCCGAACGGCGCATGAAATTACCTGGAAGAAAAGGCAGGAAAACGGAAACAGCAAAACGAGAAAGTTACAAAGTTAATCGGTGCAAGAAATGAAGCCGTGATTCAGTTAATCATTATTCAAAAGCACAAACATAAAAAATCACTTAACACCAAGGCTTGCCGGCCGAGCGTAGAGGTAGAGAGTGGAGAGGCACAACCTAGATGGTCGGGAGCAGAACAAAGAGTGATACCACACGCGACGGCTGAAGGGCAGGCCGCGGCAGGGTAGGGGAAGGGGAGGTAGGTCGGCCGAAGGAAGGGGACAACGAAGACTGCCGAGGAGACCCGAAGATGTACAAAGCGGCGAGGCGTGTGCGCGCTACAGTTCAGAAGCGCAATGTCGGTAATCGCAGGGTCCAGACGTCATCACCGACACAGGTCACCAAGATTAATGTACATAGTTCATGGGGCACTAGGTTTCTATGCTCATCCTCTTCAGACGGGATGTGCTGTCCCAGCACATTGTAATTTTGTACCAGTAGCATGTTCAATGCATTTGTTACAAAAACTGCAAAAACAATAAGGGAAGTCCGCCTAATTTCACCCATGTTCGTAATTCCGCCCTACGCAGAACAAAATGTGTGTAGGTGTTGCATTCTGTCTACGATATGAAAAAGTGAAGGCTCTGCGTGCCTGCAGCCACCAGGATTTGCCGCATAAGTGATAAGTTGTGTCGTGTTTGAGAAGTGAATTTTTTATTATTTTAGAGAGCAAAGAGTTTTTATGTGTTAACCAGAATTGTACTTTAAAACCAGAGAAGGTATGTAGTAATATTTTGTGAAATAATACAACATAATTGTTAACAAGCATGGTTCTTCGTGAATTGCTTTTGAAATGAAAACAGCGACCAAGTCTATGCACAGTAGCAGCAATGTTTGAGCTACAAATTGTTCCTGGTTCCGCCCATTTTCGTGTGCCATTTTACACTCATAGGAGAAATAAGGAACGTATATGAAATTAGGTACATGAATGAAATATAGAATGTGGACGAAATTAGGAGCTTGTCAAATTTTTTTGTATAACTTATCATGAATGTTACATGATGGTTAAAAAGTATTATCGCCTTAAATAGCACAGTATAAATAATTCCCACATAACAATGCCAAATCCCTCATTTGCGACTCCTTCCGACATCAGCCATGTTCATGATTTTCAGCAGCCTATCACATTTAAATGATCCCGAAAAGTGTCTGCTTTTTTTAGTGTCAGCTTCTCCCTATAAAGAAGAGCTGCTGAAGAGTTACTTAAGATGGCGTGGTACATAATTAAACGCTAAAAGCATTAATCTATAACTTTAAGGCCGGTATTCCTAAACAAAAAATTAGGGTCTACATAAGCACTACCATCTCAGGCACCAGAAAAGCAACGACAGAGACCTTACTCGCTGAGCGTATTCCTAGACGTGTTTGCGCCGTGTCCCAAGATGGTGTCAGTTAAGTCACGACTTATTATTCGCCGCCCCGCGCCAGACTAGAAACAAATGAAGGCATGATGAGCGCTGCCGATTTACCACGGCTATAACAAAAACACTTTAAAATTTGTACTTTTTAAACGTATTACTTAGCATTTGAATTTGTTTACAAAATAATTACAGTAACAAAGAGATACAAATCACGGATTATAACGGTCACAATTAAAATATTCAAAAATTGAAACAGTAGGTACAGTAGCCACGCGATCACAGTGTTTCCGTTCATATTTTTATGCTGATTATGAACTGAAATTTTATATTAGCATATAATTCGGACACGTGGAATTATATTCGAAACATAATTCGCAATCACTCTTAAAATATAATATGTTAATACGCTGCAACTAAATACCAAAAACTAAGGTATTGTCACGGTAACAGTGGCACATAAATTAGGTCTCTCATCGCCTCTAACGCACTAAACCGACAAGTTTTTTTTTCTTTTGTCACAGGCTATTACTTGATCATACTTCAAGCAATATGGCTCTATCATTTCATTGAACACATATCTCTAGCAAAGTGAAATTCATGCTTCAGTCGAAACTTTGTTTGTATCCAATAATTTCATTTTGAAACAGTCTCTAATAACCTGGGTGTTGACGATACGTAAAGCTCACTTACCTTATCTTTTTTTTTTTTTTAAATATACCCTATGAAATAAAAAGGTGTTTTTGAAAATTTTCGAAGGCTTCAGAATAACACTGATACAGCGCGCGAGCGGTTTTAAAATATGTTGCCTGTCAACTGTCAACGTCTGAAATGTGTTTTTATTTTACAATATGTTGATAGTAAATATCGCAAATGTTTAGTTGTTTCTAAAAAAAAAAAAAAAAAAAAAAAAAAAAAAAAAAAAAAAAAAAAAAAAAAAAAAAAAAAAAAAAAAAAAAAAAAAAAAAATTGTGATGTAAAATGTTTACTAATTACGATTTTTTTGCATGATTAGGGCAATGTGGACAAATTAGAATGCCTATATTAATAATGTTTACACTACATTATTGTTATTTTGTATGCATCAAAATGAAAAGCGAAGATGCATTAGTAAATTTTAATTGAGTATAACGTGTTGTTATGAGCGTTAAAAATTAGCCCGGAAAATTAATTGTTTAAAATTGTGTCATTTTAATATTTAAAAAAAAAAACAAAATTAGATATGTGCATCTGAACGTGACGACAAATTTTTATCGTTCTAGACACAATATTTCTTATTTTAATGTTAGCAAAAAAAAGTAAAAAAATTTCTCTCAGAACGTAAAACATTCAAAAAAATAATTTTTACATATGTTTTGTATGTTATTTATAGCGAAAACCAGTTAGTTTGTACTCTTAACAAATAGTTAATTATAACATCGTAACGGTCGAATATCATGTTATTTTAATGTGTAGAAACGATATTTCCTAAAATTAAAGTAATCGCACTACCACTAATAATATTCTGTGTAATAAAAAAAAATTAAAAAAAGACTTTGGATCAGTCGGGATTCGATCCCAAATTATTCGCTTACCGACCAAGCGCCTTGCCACCTAAGGCAACTGCGCTGGTAACATTACAGTGCAACAATTTTATACTAAAGCCTGCATTTAGCAAACTGTCTACAATATATTAATTTTTTTATTTATTAATAGTTTTAAGTTTTTGAAAAGCTTGTAGCTTATCACTTAACATTCTCGCCATCGTAAAGTTTTATTTTAAGTACCATTTTCTTGTGTTTGCCGACTCTCGTATTGTTAAATACGATTTTCGGCAGGCAAGCGATAATATACGGTTTACCGGTTTGTACAGGAATAATGTGCTACCATCTCGGGACACAGAAACGCAAGGGTTGGGTCCTATCTCGCAACCATATTCCTAAACATTCTGAAGGTATCGGATAAGTCACGGATTATTATTTTCCGTCCCGTGTGCGGTTGTAAACATATGAAGGCGACGCTGGGCAGTGATTTTTTATAAAACAAGTAGCAGTGACTTTCAACAGCTATTTAACAAAAATACGTTTATTTTTTACATTTAAAATGTAATGTATTGCATTTTAAATTGTTTCAAACTAGAATAAATCATATATACAGTAATATAGATTAAAATATATGTTATATATCTTTCAAAATTTAAGTATTAAAAATAAAGTTACAATCTCTTGTGCAAAGTAAAAAAAAAAGTAAGTTATTTTTTTTATAAACTGGTATCTACGTGGACGTCTTTTGCGCGTTCGAGATCTACAAATACTGAAGCTGTAAGTTCAAGAGAGCATGCACATCACTCATTACCCTAGCCTCTAGGCGCAAGTAACTAACTGGCGTTCTGTCTTTTCGCCGAAACTCACCTCTACCAGACATAACTGTAATTTTGACGATAAAGGCGAGTTGTATACATCTGCACCCTACAGAAGATTCTGTAGCAAGATTTCAATGCTCGAAAAGCACCGCTAAATCACCAATTTTTTCCATTTTGGCCGCTTTACAATATGCTTTAATGATTACTGTTGAACTAAAAATTGGTATACACATGTATAGTAGCCTAATCTTTGAATACTATTCCTAAGCAGACATCACTCATGTGCGTTGAGTAGTTTTCGAATAATCTGGTAACGGCCGAATCTCGGCGCACCTCTCGGAGGCATGGGAAAACGGCTACCACAATGACGTGCACACGTATGCAGAACCTCGAAGGCTTTTCTTCTTTTTCTTTAAGTCTACTTTCCACTGTCCGTTTGTGTATTTCTCAATTTCTCCTCCACATTAAAAATCGAACATACGGAGCTAATGAAATCAAACTTGATAAAAATATAGTGCAGTAGACAAAGTTAATTAGACTTATATGTACTTAGTTCATATTTTCATAATGGCGGTCATTTAAAACGTTTTTTCTTCATGAGATAAACAAAACAAATTTTTTGAAGAGAGACGTTGTTACATAAGCCTATCAAAATGCTGGTAATGTGAGTATCTTAAGTTTTATTGATCACATGAGTTATCTACACTAACCATGCATCTGGAAATCTCCAAATTTGGTACATATGTTTGATATTAAGGTATGTTTAATATATCATTTTCAGTTTTTAACACAGGATGATTCAGACAATTTTTTATTAGTACCGCGTGGAGAAATTTATTACGAGGTAAGTTGAAAACGTAATTTCAATGATTACGTGAAATGGGTAATAGTTTAAAATTGACTTAATATTTTTTCTTCCTTTGATAAAATAGGCTATTTGGTCTTTAATTGTTTCAGCACTTGTTATATTGCTTTACATTTTAAGAAATAAAATTTTGTAGTTATTTTCTGGTTAATATTACTTCCACTATAATTCACTATGCAGAAAAATTTTAGGACATATTTTTGACATGTATTTCATAAGTTATAGCCTCATTAAAATAAAATAAAAAATTATCCCGCACAACTTACAAGGAAATTGTGTATTAAATGTAATTTGGCGATTCAACGTTAATAATACTGAACATACTCTAATTCCCAAGATTTCATGTCATGAATTAATTTATTTTCTCCTATAACATCTGCGCCGACTCTAAGAAAATGTTAAATTCAAAACTTTAATTTTTCAAACTTTGTTTTAATTAGTTCAAATTGTTGTAGGTTCACTATGTTAGAAGATAGAATCACATGAAGAAACAAAGAAATATTTTATAACATTTTCATCTACATGATCAATGTGAAATTTTTTGGTTTATTTGCACCAAATTAAGGAAAGTAGTCTTATTAGTTATGCTTGTACTTTCTCGATATATGCACATACCATTCGCAGATTAGTGTACAAGTGTATTTACTTTAAAAATAAAACTATAATTTTTAAATGTGATTACTTACATTGAGATTTTTTTACAAAATACCGAAAAAAACTATTAAGTTAAGAGCAGCATTTGCACTTCTATTAAAAGTTCTCTCGTCTCTATGCACAAGTCACAGAACTAGCGAGCAGATTTTCTATCGTACAAACGATTGTTTTTATTAGACTTTTACGAATCTGTAAATTTTTTAAATATATTTAACTAAATTTTTAATTACAATGGCACGAGAATGGAGATATTTTTACAAATTATTTATAGCATGCTAGCTGTTTTGGAAACGTCCCGTTACAGTTTTTTTTTTAGGTGAATATATCGTGAACACATTTAATTATTTCTGAAACTTTTATTTAACATGACGTAACGCAGATTAAATACGAGTTATGTTAGGAAAAAAATATAAACGACATTCGTTTTATTTCGCTTGTAAAAATTTTATTTCGGAAATTAATTAAAAAAATATTGGAAGTTTGTAAATAAAAACATAGTCAGAACTTCTGAATGTTATCGTATCTTACAAAAATGTGTTTAAATCCACAGTATATAACAGTTTGTAACAATTGTAATTGCATATTTTCTAAGTAGGCCAGTTCACAAAAGGTGCCTATTGTTCGTACGTCCATTATTCATTCTATTTGTAAGCATTTAAAGAACAAAAAAAGTCAAGTCATTGTATTCCGTACACTAGACGTGGTATTCCTACATGTTGACTACAATTGACAGGAGGAAAAATTTCTATTCATTAATGGTTCATTATACATTTATCTTATTTCTATATTTTTGAGTCAGTTTAATGCTTAGAAACTATATTTATGGAAATAAACATTAATTTCATTTTTACCGTATTGTGATACATAATATATAAAAAAGTAAAAAAAAAATTTGAGTGACCGGGATTCGAACCTAAATAAAGTTATTACCAGGCCGACACGATAGCGCCTGAGCTACTCAAACACTTCCGTAAAAATGACCAATAAAATATATGTTTACTGCAAAGCTTTTAAAACTACAAATTTGTTGATTTTGGATTATTTGGGCTTTTAAAATGCTAGTGAGTTATTATTTAGTATTCCTGCTGCCACAAAGTTTCATTTTCTGTATGATTAGAATGTTTTTGTTTTCTCTTTTTATTATTAAAAACGATATTCGTCCAGCAAGCGATAAAATACATTGTAACGTACGTAGCCGTCTGTAGGGCTAAGCGTACTGCGCATGCGTAGTTATATTAGGACAAAGAAAAGTCACATATGAGTCCTGAATAGGCAATGACCTTACCCTAAACCCTTATACAAACGTTTAGGAATACAGATAAGGCCTAGGCATGACATATGCTGCACCTAAACCCTTATACAAACGTTTAGGAATACCGGCCTAAGTTTCTTGAAGCCAATTTGTGAAAACTAAACACTAGCAATCCTAGACAATAGTTTTAACCAACGTCTTAAACAAAATTGTTTCCAGTGTTATGAACTTCTGAGGCACAATCTCTGATGCCGGAACCTCGTGAATTTAACTGCAGATCTCATGTAACGAATTAGTAATTCTGGATAAATATTTACCCATGAAGTTGGCAAATGCCATTATCTAGGATTGTCATTGAGTACTTTATCCATATTGGCTTCAAAAAAAGTTTAGGACATGTGGTTCCGAACCACAAAATCAACGTTCACGGCCTAAGATATCCTGTGCAAACAGTTACACATATTGAAATTCTGGTAATATTAATATATTGGACAAGGTTGGATTTTAGATTGCAATTGATTGAAATTACAATAACAGTTATATTTTCTTAATTACATAACCTTGAAAATGACGAAGTTTAGTAGGCGAATAATAACAAATTCTCACCGAAACCTAAAAACAAAAAATGTCGATCTACAACACATTTATGTAAATGAGTTTAGAAACTGCGGGATGCATGCAGAAGCATCCACAGATGCAAAATCTCTTCCGTCGCAAGTCTCGTAGCAGGCTGTTCAAGAAGAATTTCATGCCGTTAGAGACAATGTAGTTCAGGCTTCTGCCGACAGATAGTGCGCTCTCTGCGCGCAGGTATTCATTACAGTATCACGTAGCCGGTGTCATGCGCGTTGGGGCCAAGGCACTGATAAAGACTGGGTATTCTCGTATGTCATTTTTGGTTGGTTCGCACAGCCAGCCAGCCAGCAAATACATGTTTCAAGCGCATTTGAAACTACACTTGTTATAAATCAAAAATCACCATGTCAAAAGACGTCAAAATTTTACAGTGTAATTATAGACTGCAAAGGACCGTACCTGCTAATTTTCCTTGCGTAAATAATTTAACTGTGTAAAAAATATTTAAGCAATGTCATGTGCTCTGTCCATTAGAAAATGCAGTGCAAAATAAAGTAAGAGACATACTTTTTTGTTATCGGAGATAGATGGGGGACACCAGCGACAAAAAGAAAGGGAAGACTTTAAATTTAATTTTTATGCCCCACCAAATTTAATTTTTATGCCGCACTCGAAGAGTTCTGCGACACGCAGTTATTTTGGCAGCAGGTAGAAGACAAAGAATTTTTCAAACGCACGCGGTCTAGATCAGTGACCCGACTATAGCCTTCACCCTCGCTTCATCCACACAAAATTAAAGATGGTAGGTCTAATACGTATTATACATTTGTTACAAATTATTTTGATTTTGTGTAAACTTGAAATAATTAATAATTTTTGATTTTATGATTAAAAAAAAATTAAATAATATAAAATAAATGCATTTTTGTTGTTAGTTTCAATTAGCTGCTGTTATTGTTTAAGTTGCAGAGCAAATAGAACACATGCTGTACAGTTCATGAGTCTATGTATAACATACTTTAAGCCGTCAATCTGTCAGCAAAAGCACACAAATTGTAAATATATGTTGTTAGTTATTGAATCAAACAACAAAAATGAATTTATTTTCACACATATTTCAGTGTACGGATTTACTACTGGAGTAAAATTAATGACTGGTTTCTTTTCTGTACTGAAAATATAGTAAGCTGAGGTTGGAACCAGATGTTTACTTTTGTTTTTACTTGATTATTCACGTTCTTGTAACAAGAATAGCACCTAATATGAACATCTTTCGCTACTATCATCAGTTCTCTTGTTCAAATAAAATGGAATATATTTTTTTATCAGAAGCGTACTGTGTCCTTTTGATGTAGTCTGCTATTAGACTATATATACAACTCACTACCACAACTCACAATCTACTACAACGTAATTTACAGTTTGGTTCTTACACAAATTGTCACATTAAAAACAATAAATAGGCTATCTAATCATGTTCTACAGAGTCAAATGGGAGTAAAAACAACCAAAAGTAAGACACAAAAATATTAAAACAATACACTTAAGACCATGGATTGCTATGTATCAGACAAGTGTCTAAATTACTGTAAGAGAAATTTGCTTAGTTAAATGTGCTTAGTCAGTTTGTCAGCTACGGCTTACAGCTCTACACCTCACACCACAATCCCACTTGCCCTCTACTGAATGTACCATGTTTACTGTCTCCTCCAGATTTGTATCATTCAACCATTTCAAATGTTTCCTACGAGAAATAGTTTTTTTTAGGGCTACTTTGTTAGAACATGAGGCCAGGGGCAATGTAAATCTGAGCCTCTCTCACCCCTCCCCACAACCTTGTTGAAGTGAAAATGTGCGCTTGTAGGCCGCCATACTTTCTTACATATTGGCTGCGCCGTCATAGCTCTGACATCTGCAATAGATATCAGTGACATCTTTACACTTAAAATACATATCACGGATCCATCAAGGTTAATAGGAACTTAAATATTCGTATTCATTTACAATTTTGAATCTTTTAACTTATATTTTTATTCAAAAACGAGGCAGTCTAGAATTTGTGGCCCGGGGTAAATGCCCCTTTTTGCCGTTGCCCCCCTCACACTTGACTAAGCCCCGGTTTTTTCTACATTGCGCCGGCCTCTTTAACGTAGTCGGTTAGGCTCAGTTCTATGGTACGAGAGGTCCTGGGTTTGAATCCTGACTCGGGAATGGAAGTTGTGTTGTTCTTCCACTTCATGCCACACTCATTGGCTCTTTTAAGACCTCGTTAAAGAGTGGTAAAACCCTTTTACCACATATTCTCCAAAGCAATGGCTTTAAAATTTTTCTTTTAATGTCCAGAACAATTTGTTTTGCAATCGTGGATTCATTGAACATTCCAGAACTAAATAAATTTCCATTTAGGTGCCATTGTGACCCGTAGTTACCGCCCATTTCACAAGCTTCACACTGAAATGTTTATGACGAACGTGAGTGCCTGACTCGCGCGGCGAACAGGGAGGAAAAATAAAGAAGTGAGGTCAGCCTACTGAGTTGCATCTCCACTCACACGCCTCGCTAGCAACATTCAACCACACGGAATTTGACAGATATTTTACCAGATATTTAACGGTGGGATTATTAAAGTCTTAAGTAGCGATAAACAACTAAGTTATAAAGCTTGATACTGTTCTAAAATATACTGTGATGAATTTTAATTAAGCACACACAGTTTTCGTATGCCTTTTAACAAACAAATTATTTAATTAAAATTAATTTTGTTTTTTGAAATTCTGTCTGAGTTATCCGATGTCAGGGACGTCACGGTCCGGATTACTGAGGGTTCACTGTAGTTGACACCGTGCTATCCTAACGTTGAAGACATTATGAAAAGTACTGGTGATGGGCGCTGCTTAGCTATTTGTCCAGCTGAGTCGGGAGCGTGAATTGGAGTATTTAGGGCCCACGTAACTGTGACTCAGGGTTGTTGATGCTTAACTCTTATGCTCCTTGTCCAGGCCAGGAACATGCCTCACACATTCGTACACACACTTGTGGAATGAAAGAGACTTACGTTTCAGGTGTTGACTAGGTCACGTTTCCATACAGAAATTAAGTTATAAACTCACACTGGCATTCTACATTTCCTTCAGCGCTCTTCAACTATACATGAATACACTAATTAAGAGTTTCTTCCAAAAGGAGAACAGAACAAAAATGAAACCTATGACGCCTGGAAAATTTGTAAAATTGAGGTAACCCATGCCGACATGGATTACAAACCAATTGTCTAACCTGGCGGCTACATGTTAAATTTAAGCATTGATCAAAGCAACTAAAAATCACTGCTTGCTGACCGAGTGATGGCATGTGCGAGGAAGGAAGAATGGAAAAAAAAAAAACGTTTCAAGATGAATTAAGCTAACAGCAAGACATGATCAGTTAGACAAAAAAGGTAGCTCCTTAGCATAAACACAACTGGCCACGCTGAACGCTGAAGGACTACTGGCACTGAACATTGCACGTCCTGGTAGCACGACGAACATGTGGGCGCTGCTAGCATCGCAAAACAGCCAAATTCAAAATACTAATTTAGTCACAATTTCCTTAATATGATTACAGTATGTAGGCAGCTTAGGCCTTGCACGTGAAGCACATAAACAACTCTGTCACTTAAAAATTACATAATTTTTTACCCAATTATAAGCACTCTGGTAACCTCTAGTTTCAAGGGTTGTGCCCTGATGTTTAAATTACTGCACCTACACGTCAGCTGGCTAGGGCCTCAGGAGGGAAGATGACATAGTTAAATGAAAACATAATACCATTGGCAGATCCTGGATTGTGTCGGGGGCAGGGGGGAGAACTATGTCTTAAAAAGAGTATATGCATACAACTCAAGTCAAAAGTAAGGATAGATGGTCTGGGAGCCATCCCCTGCAAAAATTTGGATTTTGAAATTCATAATGGTGATATTTAAGAACTTTTCCAGATCAAAATTTTAAATTATACAAGTAAGAAAACCTTTAATTTAATGCGCCACAAATCAAATTTCACAACATTTTTAGAATCTGAAAAATTACATTTATACACATTACAAAAAAACTGTTAAGCTATCACTGCACAATCAAATACTTAAAGATTTTTTTTGTGTTACAATTTTGTATTCAGATGCAATAATGCAATTGTTCATCTTCCACGCCCCATTTACTCGCATTCATTCATCTCTGCTTCATTGTACAGAATGTGTGTATACAATTTTCAATATTTCTTTGTGAATGTTCACCAAATTAATCCTTTTGAGTCCGAGCTGCCCCATTTTCAGTGGCGGATCTGAAAGTTGAATAAAAAAAAAGTGGAGGGGGTGGCTTGCATTCACAAACT
Organism: Medauroidea extradentata; assembly: GCA_003012365.1. NCBI lineage: Eukaryota > Metazoa > Arthropoda > Insecta > Phasmatodea > Phasmatidae > Medauroidea > Medauroidea extradentata. Next base: position 593 of record PNEQ01013726.1, on the reverse strand, counting down.
TGATGTTTATGTTTAAAATTTATATTTCTTTAATATAATCTTTACCATATTTTAGTAGCAAGTTTAATGATTTTCTTGATTTACAGTTAACATATAAACAACTGCTTGGTTTATTGTAGTCTGTTCATTTTCTTACACTACACATTTCAACAGGCACCACACCATTGCGACCTCGAAGCTCAACTGGCCATAAAACAGAAAATGACCCCCTCTATAGAACTTGAAAGCTGTAATACTAATGACTTTGACCTGTAATATATTATTATGTAGGTTGCAGAAGTATTGGATAGCAGTCATGATAACATATTATTGAGCACCCCCATGCTGGCTAATCACTGTATTTCCAGTCTCTATAGATACATATATGAGTGTATGTCAATACACTATATGATCATTGAAAGAACTGTGCAATGGGAGTGCATGACTGGATTTATTTACTTGGACATACTCCATTGCGAAATAAATGACTGTTAAAAGGAAACTAAAAATAATACAAGAAAACATAAATAAGCAGAGTATGCTTTAGTCATCAGGATACATACACAACATGAAATTCCAAAACTGGAATCTGGTCAGATAAAAACAATGAACAA
>PNEQ01013725.1:0-41941 GCA_003012365.1 Medauroidea extradentata | reverse complement strand
ATGTCACGGAATGTACAGTAAGGCGAGGACGAGGTCGAGGTAGAGGATGTCGAGGTCGCGGCAGAGGCAAAGGAAGAGGACGAGGCAGAGGACGAGGATTACCACATCAAATAGGTAATGAAGTCTTTACCTTATCTGGACATACTTCAGCTCATGCAGGTGTATCATCTGAACCTGGCACATATCAGCAAATTATTCCCGTAGCTAGCGATTCATTGTGCAGTGTGAATGGAACACAATGGACTGTTGTGAGTGCAGATGACAGTAATGTGGGCAGGATGCGTCTGCAAAACAGTGCGTGAAAGCTCAGGACCTTCCCCTTGTGCAAAACGCAACATTGATGCTGAGAATGTGGCAAGTGCTTTTAGGCTTTTTATTGACGAACCAATGCTACAAAATATCAGAAAATACACTGAAATAGAGGCCCGGGATAAGTTGCAAGATGAAACGTGGAGTTTGAGTTTAGAAGAGCTGGAGGCTTTCATTGGCCTCATATACCTCCGTGGTGTGTGTGGAGCAAAAGGACTTCCACTCTCCAGTCTCTGGTCAGCTAAATGGAGTATTCGCTTTTATAGTGACACAATGTCCCAAAACAGATTTCAGGAGATATTGAGATTTATTCGCTTCGACATGAAATGTTCAAGGCCAGAACGTTTGGAACAGGACAAGTTTGCTCTTGCATTCGAGGTATGGAATCGGTTTATCAGCAATTGCAAATCCCACTTCAAACCAGGCGCTGATATTACTGTTGACGAACAGCTTTTCCCAACAAAAGCGAAATGTCGCTTCACTCAGTACATGTCCAGTAAGCCTGATAAATTTGGCATTAAATTTTGGTTGGCTGTTGATGTTGTAAAAAAAATACATATTGAATGGATTTCCTTATTTGGGGAAGGATGAGAAACGGCCTACTGACCAGCCTCTTTCAGAGAACATAGTTCTTCGACTGGTTGAACCGTATCTTGACACTGGTCGGAATATTACAATGGACAACTTCTTCACTTCTGTCAGTTTGGCAGAAAAATTGTTGGCTAAAGGTACAACTGTTGTGGGTACAGTGAACAGGGCTAGAAGAGACATTCCAGCCAAAGTCAAGAATGCACATCTTCCGTTGCAGGATTCATTTGTATTGAAGCATAATGATTGCACACTTACTGTTTACCAATGTAAGGTAAATAAAAATGTACTTGTCCTAAGTACTATGCATCCAACTGTTGCTATAGGTAAGGATAAAAAACGCCTTCCAGAAATCATAAGCTACTACAACTCTACTAAATTTGGGGTTGACATAGCAGATCAAATGGCAAGACGATACTCGACAAAAGCAGCGTCCCGACGCTGGCCCCTTCAAGTTTTCTACAACATTCTTGACTTTGCAGGCATAAATTCCTGGATATTGTTCAAAGAAGCTACAAGTTCTAGTTATTACCCGCAGAGATTTCATCATACAGCTAGCAGAACAACTTCGAGAAGGTCATCTGAAAAATTGTCAGGAAACAACTGAAGTGAACAGTCATGACACAGTTCCACAAGAAAACCGCAAACGCCGTCAGTGCCAGATTTTGAAGTGTAATGGAAACAAAACAACTGAAATTTGTACAGCCTGCATGAAATACGTTTGTGGTAAATGCACAGGCAAAGTTGTAAAAAAATCCATCTGCTTGGTTTGCAAGGTAGAGAGAAACACATAAAATGAAAACATTTCTCATGAAATGTCTATGTTTCAAAATGTTTGTAAATAAGTGTGTGTGTAACGTTATCTGAAGACTACAACAGTCTGTTGTTTTTTTATTTTGCTGATCAATAAAAATATAAATGAGCTTTTAAGTGATTTAAGCTAATGTTTTGATTAGTGTGCTGGCAAAAAAGCTTTTTTAAAAGTGTTATAGTTGTTTATATATTTAATTTCAAGGTAATTGTAAAAAACACATGCTTCATTAGTAAATGTAGATGGTTTCAATAAATCTTGCATAAAAATATACATTTAAAACCAATTTTGTTGGGTGAGGTCAAATTGACCACTCTTGGGAGTTGAAAGGGGGTAGCAAATGTTGGGAGTTCTAGTGTTAAATACTAACTACAAGTAATCAGTAACAGCTATCATGAACAGTAAGTTCTTATACATAACTGCAAAGACAATTGTGGCATTGCAAGATAAATTTTATTTTGGATTTGGTTATAGAAGTTTGATTCGGACACTTCTTGGAATTCACATGTGTTTTGGTAATATTTTAGGTAAATGATTTTTTTTTAGTGGCCTTGGTTTCGGAAAGGGAAGGGAAAAAACGCAGTCACGAGTTATCGTAAGTAAGATAAGCCTAGAGTAGTTCAGAAAAGCTTAGAATTAGTTAGGATGTAATCAAAAATATTACGGCTGGTTGGCCGGAGGTATCGTTAGCTTTGTGTTCTGGTTTTCCAATTAGGTTTTATATAGTTTTGTGGTTATTGCACAGTATTTTTCATTTAGGCTCTAGAAGGGTCAATGAGATTGAAATCACGTGACGTTAGCACAGTCAATGGGAGCATGTGATGATGCGTGAGACTTCTATAGGCCATTCTGAATAAAGTGAACACTAAATATTTAACCTTTGAAAAATATCACTAGCTGTTAATACATACAATTCAACATTATCGATAGTCACTTTACTGCTTGTATGGTTGGCAATGAAATAACACAACATAGTTCCGCGTTTATTCGTATTTAAATACACCAATACTGAAACAAAATCAACCGACAGCGATATAATTGTATTTTATATAATTAATAAACTTATTTTTTATCAAACTATGTATGTACCTATCGACTGAACAATTTATCTTACACACGCAAACATAAAGTGATGTGTCCCAGGAGGTTAGACTTTTCCCATCGTTAGTTGTTACACGTCGAAAGATGCGAATTGGCTGGAAATAGATGTTTAGCAGGATTCTTAGAGTGCTCACTTTATTCAGAACTGCCTATAGACAGTTTTGCCTTTACCATATTAGAACAAACCAAGATACTGACACAGATGGTCGTGTTTCGGAGCTGTGGCTCATTTTTATAATAATGTAGTAGTAAAACAAATCAGAACAGCAACGAGTATGGCTGTGTTGTGGGGCTGTAGCCCAATTTTATAATGAAGTAGTAAAAAAAACCAAGACACTGAACTGAACTGTTGTGTTGCGGGGCTGCGGCCAAAGTCTGTAAAGAATTTAGAAGAATAAAATGAAGATGTCGACGGTAGTGTCACGGAGCTTTAGCTTAAGTTTGTGAAATAGTGTCGGGAGTGGCAATGTAATGTGTACGGGCAGCACCGAGGCCTTTTCTTCAATAAAATCTATTCAGAAATTTTCTAGACTCTCCTCCAAAATGATTTCCACTTGTATGCATAGGCCATAAGGCATAAATTTCTCTTTTATAATGTAATGCCACATGTGAAGTTACACTGCATACAGTTTTTCATACAAACTTAAACAAAGTCAAATTATTTCAGAACAGTGTTAGTCTTCAGGACAAGTGACAGTGATGCAGCAAAAGATCTGAGTAACCAACCACACCAGGTCAGGAGACCACTGTCACTTTCAACACCCCTGTACATGTAGGTCCAGGAGACTGACACGTAATAAAATTTTATATATCTTGAGACGTGCACTGGCACATAGTACCTTCTTGATCTCTTACTTATATGTCGTAATTTCAATTTTTTTTCTTTTGTCTTAGTTAATATTTTTTTTATTGTTTAAAACAAATTAAGTAGGCCAACTAAAACCAGGTATAAGAATGTATAAGGAGGGATCTAACATATTAATTGGGGATGCTAGTAGAGAAATTAACATTAAAATTTTATTCAAAACTGAAAATTTAAGTGTTAAGGCAAGATAAAAGTATTAAATTTTACGTGTCAATTTTATCTGATTTATATCGTGTTTGGACTCATTTTAAAGCTAATTTAATTTCAAGCAACTTTTCTAAATAACTTTTTTTCTATATTTGGCCATGTTTGGATTTTTTAAATTTCAAGTTGCCTCTTAGCTCGCTTCTTCTGGAATAAGATTTATCTGGCAGGCGGGTCAAAGTTCAATCGCTTGGAGGCACATACAGGGATGTGCTGGAATGCAACAAAGGCAGCATGTCGTTAGGCAAACAACGTGGGTGGTAGTGTCGGGTGCCACAGAACTCCGAAAAGGTGGTGATCCACGACAGATTATGCTGCACATCCCTAATTAACAAACTAATGAATATTTAGCTGGTATTGTGGAGTAAAACACTTTGTAAATTTGTCAGTAACTATGTTTACATACTTTTTGTTTGTTATGAATGTCAATTGACCAGCTTTTCAATCAACTTGGATCCCGTGGTATCACTCCGCCATTCGGCCGAGCAAGTCCAAGTGTCCACCCAGGAAAATCATCGTAAATCGGAGCTCGTAGACGGTCGCCGGGAGATGGCTGGCTAAGTGTTTAATCAGTCGGTGTGTCATGGCGGGGCAGGGAGGATGTATAAGGGAGCGCTGGCGCGGGGAAGTAAAGCCTTGGGGGAGAAATCGCTCTAGTTAAAACTTAATCATTGTTTTCTTTGTCTGTTAGTAGCACTAAGTGCAACAAGGTGTTGCACAATATGTAATCATATAGATGATATCCTGAGTAAAGTTTGTAAACTGCCGTACCGTGCGACGATATTGTCTTGGGCAGACACTTGGTAATTGTGTGAATAACTGCAACCTGCTGCAGTTTGCTTCAGGTTTACTAGAGCGTAGTTGGTTTGGCGAAGTATCTCATGTCTTGTCAACTGTTATATTTGTTATCTTGATTATTTGCAATAAAAAACTGATCATAGCTGCAAATAAATAGTCGTAAAGCAGATAATTGTGTTTGTTTTTCGTATCGTCATCCTGCAAGCTACATCAATCAGTATTAACCACAGTAGACAGTTATGTCGTCTCGCATACAACACGGCAAACAATTCCTCCAACACCCACGCTCCCCGTTACAACTGGCGCTGCGTTCAGGATCATCATAACCTGACATATCCACACCAACAACATACTCCCCTGTTACAATATGTATGACATAGGTTTATGTATGCAAGTTCTTTAATATATGCGCTGCATAGTCTCTATTATCCCTCCCATGGCCCCAAGATAATTGATACACATGTGCATTTCTACACCTGTTCCCTTATCATTAGAATGTGTCACCCAACGAGTCCCAACTCCAGAGCTGGTACTGTTTTATAAAAATCCTGCTCCATAAACTATCCTAAAATGGCAAAACTTCACATTGCTTCCACATGCCTAGTTCTGTGTGCCTGTGACCGTCTGCTTGTTTGAACGGAAATGTTTATAAATTCCTGCCTATAACATTATCATAAACAAAGTCCATAGTATATTTTCATGTGAACATAGTACCAACAAAGTTTTAGGGTCTACATGCAGCTTACCAACAGGCATTTATTTAAATTTAAGTCTTCTAAAATATAAACTCTCCATTCCTAATCTGCACAAGTCCCACTATAGAAATGTTTGTGATACAATACTGCAATGGTACCAGTCCCTTGTCTCCTTCTTGTCAACAGTAATAAATTACATGTTAATGACAAAGAAGGTAAGCGTAGCTCTCAGCGTAGCAGTTGGTAGAGTCTGCGGTTTTCATCTCAGGTGAAATAAAACGTGGGTGTCGTAGATTTGCAGGTGGGTAGAGAAGGAACAATGCTGGTTTTATGCTGTAATACTGTTTATTCACAAGTATCCACAACACATTGGCACAGTTCATGCAAAATGAACCCTTAGAAAATTACAACAAAATACAAAAAACAGCAAATTAAAGGGCCCCTACCTCGGTGAGGTATATCTTCATACATATAAATGCTTGACTTTACGAAGTTTTACATATCGGTCAAGTAAAAGAAAGTTCCCTTCGGCCAACTGACTCTAAATAAATGTGAAGTTCTTGCCACACACAGCACACCGAAATATCCCAGATGGTCACGTGTCAAGACCTGCAAAATATCACTGAAAACTAAAATTTATTAAGTTTGTTGCTTAATACTGTGAGGCTAGTAGGATGCCCTGCCTGCTAGCAGCTTATGATAAAAATATCACAATATCACTCGGGTTCCAAGAGCACCTTGCCTGCTGGACTCTCACATGATGCGCGCTGAGGAATCAGGAACGACAGACATGTGGCCAAGATGACGACACAATACTAAGCCATCGGCGACCATCAGAGAGCACGCTGGCCTTCCAGGAACTCTTTAAATTTTGTTAAATTAAAAAAAGGTATAAACCGTTTTGAATTTAAAATTGCCAAATCGCGATGTTAAGATATATAAAATGTTCAACATAGACATTAAGATTTCCCGCTATTGAGACTGAAATATCAATTAATAACATAATAGTCATCCACGGAAGGATGCAAAAAAAAAAAATGGCCCTTACATCAGCAACTACATCATGGCCGATTCTAGAAAACCCTAGAGTTCCGTAGGTGAGTGATAAAATATTAGCGCAACATGTTAAATCACAGTATTAAAACTATCTTATACACCCCTTCGTTTTCCAGGAGTTCTTTGATGTTTACTAGTATTTTTTCTACTTAGCCGCTGAAGTCTTTGAATAGAAGGTTTGCTCACTCCTGTATATTTAGCGCTCTTGCTCGCTCTCTCTCTCTCTCTCTCTCAATTTCCTTCTCTATCTCAATCTCTCTTTATCTCAATCTCTCTTTATCTCAATCTCTCTTTATCTCAAACTCTCTTTATCTCAATCTCTCTTTATCTCAAACTCTCTTTATCTCAATCTCTCTTTATCTCAATCTCTCTTTATCTCAATCTCTATCAATCTCAATCTCTATCAATCTCAATCTCTATCAATCTCAATCTCTATCAATCTCAATCTCTCTCAATCTCAATCTCTATCAATCTCTCTAACTCAAGCCACTTTTCATTATATCTCTATTCTTGCTTTGCAATACTTTGGTGAATCTTTTCAGTCGCAGGCCACACTCCATTAAGCAACAACCCAGCCAAGAACTAATGTATTTGGAAGGGCACAAAGCATTTGAAAAAAAGCCCCTTTTCCTCCTGGAAGTGGCTTACCTCACTCCCTGCACTACGAGTGGTCTAGACGTCTGAAACCAACAGTACCTCTTTGGGCATGGGCCTGTATGTACACTTGGCATAGTTGTTTGGAACACTGGTAAGAGCTTTTGGGTTTGGATACCACGTCCGTCCACGGCGACGGAGAAATGCTGCTTATGTTATTATATACACATACATAAGTGGCAGCTGACTGAAGAGTTAATTTTCCATTTCAAATATACAACAATGTTAAAAGAATAGTGGACTTAGTTGTGACGGGGACAATTGAGTTGAGAGATTTCAACTGATTATAAATGCTAAGATTTTGTGAGGTGGTGAGGGGTGACATATGAGGTAGATATAGAGCAGCATCAGGAATGAAGGTCCAGGAAAACAGGAGATCCTTAAGAAAAGTCACCAGCCTGGGGTATCGTGTAGGCACAATAATCTACGTGAAAATTTGGTTGACTCTGGTGGGAATCGAACCCAGATTACAATAATGCAGCTAATTTTTAAAACAATAGTAGACAATACCACTACAGGAGACAACCAGTATTAATATAAAGCCTACCAAGCCTAACATCCCGTTCACTAAGAGTGAACACGGTCTACACCTTCCCAGGAAAGAAAAAAACTTTAAAATATAACTCCACTGTCAATCATGAGAAATTATTTAAAATAACTGATGAAAAACAACATAATTCCCAATTAAAACATTCTTAAATACTAATAAGAAAAGTTACCTACAGTCTGTAGTGTGGCCCAGGGCCCAGACCCCAGATTAATTTTTACATGTTTATTTTACAATATGTTTGTTTCAATTTTAGTTGTCTTTTATAATGTAGGTCTCATGTTCATTCTAACAATGGTGTCTGAGAGTTTTGTTAAGAACAGTTTTGTTAAGAACTACTGTATTTGTAACTTTATTTGTTAAATGCCAGATGTCAGTGGAAGTTTATTTATATTTAAAATAATTTCAATAACTGTGAACAAATTCTTCTTAAAATAAGTAACATTTAATTTGGTAATTAGAAATTACTCAATTAACAATAAGTATTACAGTTTGCTTAATTATGTTAATATTTATTTAAAATCTAAATGATTCTGTTTATGTCTAGTAAATTTTCGATATGTATTTTTTGCTTAAATTGTTTGCATTTGAATTTAATGAAATTATGTGTGTTCATTGTTAAAGCCTGGAGTGTGAAAAGGACAGAGATATCAATCTAAATTTAGTGTTTCCAGAAAAAGTTGCTATATTTCAGTGCAAAACCGTCCTATAAAGATAATCATTTAGAATTTGCCGCCATATTTGGTTACAGCCAATAAGAACACAGACTGTTGCTGATTGGCCGCATCAAGTTTAAATGTAATGTTTCTTTCACCTAGTAACAAGGTATATTTGTATATAATTGATTTGGAAACTAAAATGTTAGTGTTTATAACTATGCGGAAATATCACAAGTTCAAAATATTCATTTTATTATGTAAAACATAATATTTTTTAATTGTTTCCTGTAATGGCCGCAGGGCGGCACCACTGACGGGCAACACTGGTAGGTTGTGCGCAAAGGGCATTTTTTTCTTGTTCAAGATGGCAGCAGAGGCTGTTGTGCAGTAGTGGAGTGACGATGGAGGCAGAACCGATAGGGTTCTGTTAGTAAAATGCCGTGAATGGGTGGTTCTGCAGCATTAGTGGGCCAAGACTTATTTTATTTTGTTTGAAGTTATTTGTAAAAGGGTAAAAAACTTTCGGTGATCACCGGTCTATAGACGTTGCTGGAATGTAAACTTTTAAACTTTTTTTCGGTTTGCTTAAAAGGGTGCCTCCCGGCAGTCAGAGATTTAGTAATGTATAAATTTGGAACGTAATTTCATTTAATAAACCCCAAAACTTTTGTGAAAGTTCTGCAGTTTTCATTCCTCATATTGCGCTACGTTGCGAGAACCCAGGCCTTGATTTGTTGATGTGGCTGAGCTAGTCGTGGATATGTGGCATAGTAGTATCTGACGCGCTACATTTTTGTCTGCTCGAGTGTGACTCGTTACAAGTCTCTGCTTACAAGTTCTATAATTTAGAAGCAAGTAGGGTACTAGGTGCACCTTGCAGACGACTGTAAACACTCTATAGTGAATCTAAACCTACCTGTTGGCCCGGGGTGCGACATGTGGACCCCAGTGTTCCCCAGCCTTATATTCCAGAATGAGATGGATGTCGTCCTTGGAGATATCTCCTCCAACAACTGCACACACGTACACATTGTGCACAAACAAATGGTTAGTCATGCACACACCACACTCGGTTAGAAAGAATATCATCACGTAAACCACATTTCTTGCAAGCACACAAATCAATACTTGGGAAATGGATTTAAAACAGTCTTAGTTATACAGTATAAACTATTGGAACTGAAAACAGCACTGATAACATGGAAAAATATACAAAACAAACATAGAGTACAGTCTGCTAAATCGGGAGACTAAGAACGTCAAAATAACCAGAAACATTTCACAATTTGAGAAAAAAAACTGATTGAGCTAACCTTGAATTTTATAGTTATAGATTTTCATAGCTACAGAATAATCAGAAATTATAAATAACTTCACTGTTAAAAGCTATGTCAAGGAATAATTATACTGTGTAACTTAATTTTATAATTTAACAAATTCAAAGATAAAACATAATAGCAACCAACTAATGAAATAAACTTCTTATGAGAAGGGACATGAAAACTTTATTGATGGCTCAAATGTATAGAAAATGATTCATAAAACCTACATGCTTATTACAAGAAAACATTTCTAATTTGGTACTAGTCCTTGCTGCTTTATGTATATACATATTAATAATACTTTTGTTTTTAATGCAATGTTTTAAGTTTGTAACTTTGTTTACCAAGTATCTAAGAATCAATACATAGAATCAGCATACTATCAGCATGTTATCACTTTTAAGTCTTTTGTATGTACACTGTTTTGATAATATTCCTGGACATACATTATGCCTTGTCCTCACTTTCTTCTTGGTTTCCAGTCACCAGATAAAATTTACGCAAGTTCATCTGTCAACTTTAGCTGATCATCCCGTTTATACATTATCTCCTGTAGTGAAATCTCAAGTTAGAAAACAACGAGCTGTATAGCAGAAAGACTGAATTTGCTAGTTTACTTCTTTTACGTAGTAATTTTTTTCCTTTAAGCTTTGCAAAAGTTGAGGTTTAGTCTACATCACATGATTCTATCAGCCATCTTTCAGACTTATTTATTTAAAGTTTTCAAAATCTGTTCTGCAATTAGAAAAAAATATCTACTAGTTTTGAAATATTGATGTTTTAACATCTAAGTTAGCCGTGACTAAATATCATTGTTAAAAAATTAATAAAATAAATCAATCAAACAAATTTTGTGCCTAACAATTCGTAACATTTTGCTTTTTGTAACAAATTAATCATGCTAACACAATGCTCCTTAAAATCGTTTCAAAAATTTGGTCAGTTAAATTTTTTTAGTACTATGTTTTCGGTTTTCTAATTCCTCATTTAAAAAAAAATAATCACAACTACCTGGGTATTGCCAATTGAAACATAACAGAAAGTAGTCTTTTTATGTCCTTCAATTAAACATATATAACTTCCTATTAACTACAAGCACAGCACCAAAATATAAATGCTGAAAAAGCATCGTTAGATGAAAATAATATTTCACAATATCACTAGTTTCAGATGATTAACACTACAAAATAAGTGAAAAAGCACACAGATCAGAATATTATTCTAGGTAGAAAACAAAATGTTCAAATAATTAGTGTATTAAAGCAAATGTAGTTAAAGACAATAAAGCAGTAAGGAGGAAAATACTGTGAATGAAACTGGACATTTCAATGAACATATTGAGAAACCCTGATTAAACATGAAAAATATCCACGAAAGAAAGCTGCAAATAGCAAGGAATGTGCAAAAAGAGAACATTTTTTCCCTGAAAAATTATTTTAGAAAGACCAACAATAAATAAAAAAAACAGGAAAGTACAAATTCAGACAACATAAAAAAAGAGGGATGTATTTCCTATCAATGAATATTGGTCCTAGCAAGGGTTTGATACTGTTTCACACCCTTCTTCCTCAAAGTGCATTTATCCCAACTATGTCTGATCTCAACCATTATAGACTTACAGAATTATTTCTATACAAATCAACAATGCAGAACTTGTTACGTATGACGTGTGCCTAGCACACCCTCCCACTAGTCAGTCTGCCGCACTCTACTCATTTAGTATGGCCTACCCTCAGTGCGTGTTGTAAATGATAAATATTGCCTTTTAACATATGTTTCTTTAAAGTTATTCTTTAATCACAACATTTTTTCAAGTGTCTATTGTTCCAATGTTTTTTTTAAAAATGTAGTTTTCATAATTGTCATGATTTTTAGTCACCATTATTTAGTGTTGCATCCAGCTATACTATGCCTATTGTATCCTTCCGCTTGAACATGATGCAACAGAGAACAATACTCTAAGATATGACATTCGAAAATATCAATAATGTGTTCAATATTTTTAGCTATTTTTCCAGTGTCCATTTTATGCTTTGTCTTGTGTAATTTGTTCTGCTTCAGTGTTTTTTTATGAAAAACTACTTTGCACCATGCAAAATCAGTCCCTCTTGCGGGGCTGGCTTGGCGACTCGGTAAGCCACGTTTCAGTTAGTCTGGATTAGACGCGCGGAGGCGACAAACGTATTTGTCTACCCTGGGTCCTTCACCAGTTTGCACCAATCATTCTTTAGTTTCAATTGTTATAACTTAATTATTTACCGTAACAGTTTTACTGTTTTTGACCCGAGGCTCCTCATCCCCTGTTAGCCGTCGCATCCAGGGGCGTAAGTTAGCTCATTATTAAGTATACCGCCAGCCCAGTGCTGTTTTTACCGCGTCATCTACTGAAGATGTTTGTGCTCCAGGTCTGTTTAACTGGTATTGGCCTTCTGCGAGTACCAGTCTTTTGTTCATGGTGAATAAATTACAAAAACTATTCACGTCTTTCATTTGTGAGTGGTGTTTTTGGCTCACCCTGTCCCTAGTGACTCTCAAAATGTATGAAAAGCTATTGTCCGTACAATTAGGAGCATCAAATTTCTGAATACACAATGGCATCTAATTAAATTAATCTTAGCCTTACTAATCCATCTGAATTATCTAAATGAATGTGTGCAGGAAGATTATATGCCAAAATAATACCATAACGAAATTTTAATTAATATTTCCACAGCAAAATTCCAGTAACAAACTGTTACAATGTTTATAAAATACAGTATTATTTACAGTACTTAGCATGAAGGTTAAGGCTGTTCAAGGTCATGGTACTAGGTAACATACAAGGCAGGCGCGTGCATATTTTTTCCCCACCACAACCCGCTGTCGGCCGCTTGTATGACGTCACAAGACATTCACTCAGCTACAGCCCCAAACCCCAGCTAGGTTCAGACAATACAAAGCTTGTGTGCGTTCACAATAATGAACACTTTGTTGACACACACGACTATGAACAGGTTGCCATGGCCCGTAGGTTACTCGGAAATTAAACATCCTATATATTATTATGTCTACAAGCCCATGACAGAAGACATTTTAAAATAACTAACAGAAGAAGAAAATGGTTTCAAAGTTATAGCAATTATTAATAACAAGGAGGCAAGGCAGGGATAGGACAGTTTGGAGGAAAGGAGGCATAATGCCTGAAAATGTGGCACTTTTTTAGTCTATATAACAATAGATGAACATTTTTACCACGTTTGTATTACCTATCTTGTTTCCTTGCGAGTCCGTTTGTTCAGTACAAATTTCGCAATCAATTTTAAACCAAATTCCTGATGTGTTAGGAACTTGAAAATAGCTCAACACTGGATGACAATTCAATTAAATAGAAAAGAAATTGTCAGATTACAATTTTATATATATATATATATATGTGTGTGTGTGTGCACGCGCACGCACCCACACACACACACACACACGCACGCACGCACCCACACACACACACACACAAAATAAACCACATAAAACTAACTTCCAATTATGCTAGAGATTTGTATTTTCAAAAAAGCACTTTATAACTGTAGGACAGTGCTATAAAATCTCTTTCGTGTGTGTCTGTTCGGTTCAAATTATGCTTGTTTAAAAGTTGATTACAAAATTTTATTCACAGTACTAAAAAGTTGAAATTCAAAATTAAATTTAAAAACAAAAAATATGTTTTAAAACAGAATAAAAATTACAATATAATTTCTCCTGTGAAAATTGTAAGATTTAAAATGGAACACATGGAATGAATGCAACAGATAGTTAATGCATGGATATATCACTTATTATTTCATTGCATTTCAAATAATATTAACTGTGTGTAAGTTCTCTTAACAACAGCTACCTTCTACATGCCTTATCTATTTCATGCGCCTTGGGGGAAGTATTTCACTGACATTTTCCCTGAAAAAACAAACACTAAAGACAGAGTTGAAGTTTATTTTCAATTTGCAACTGTTAGATTTTCATGACAAAATACCATTGTTGCTTCCAGCCAAGATCGCCTTTAACTATAACTTCACAGGGAATTACAAAACCATTACATGATTTTAATGAATCTGTTGATGATTACGAGGAAAAATGGACTCTAGAATTAGAATCTTCAGTAGTTATTCCAGGGGAAGAAACAGTTAAAGTACATAGCTGAATACGTTGACTGCAGATTTAGAAATGAGAGGGACTAATTTAGCACCTCATCAGGATAGTACGATACAGTACCTGTCTCGGGGTGGCTTAGTAACCCCCACAGAAGAATTTATTAGCTACATTGTTACAGCTGAAGCATGCTTGCATTCACGGGAACCACATTCGTAATTGACTAAAAATATTTATGAAAGTGACAGATGCCGTCATACATAACATTGGCAATACGAGTCATATTAACAATGTTTTGTTAGAACCTGAACATTTATGACAAATTACTCAATAATGCTCCAGAAAACAACTGGAACGAAACCACGAAAAAATATTGGAAATTAAGAAAGAAGCAAATTAGCGGTGCCTATAAAACTATACAGTTGTTATTGTGCGTTGTGGCAGATTTTTCTTGAAATAGCTTATTTGCAATTTACCTATAAAAACTGTCATTACCTATATTTTAAATTGTTAATGTGTATGCATAACATCAAGAAAATCAGCTGAAATGCATGTACATTACTTTACGTCAGAACCATTTTTTTGATACAATGGTAACATAAACGTAATAATATGTAGTGTTAAAAAATCTACGAAACTTACTATAAATAATGTTTAAACATGAGTTACGAGCTACAATAAGGTACATAATAATATATGTATTCTCTACTTTGAAAATAGAAATTTGCTATCAAAAACCTTAAATATTATGCGGTATGTTTGATGTCCTGAATAAATGTTGACTAAAGTATAATTTATAATTTGTTGTCAAACAATGCCGTTTGTATTGTTAGAACTAAACAAATTAATCTTGATGTATGTATTACTAAAAAAATTATAGTTTTCTATTTTCTAATAAACATAAATTTTGTCTGCATAATATTTGTACAAATTTTGCGTGCCATTGTAAAGTGTATAAAATATTTTTTTCAATTATCATTAAATGCATATATATCTATTACTTTCCACTTTATTGCAACATGTATAATTGCAACCAAAGTATGTGTGAAAAGTTTTATATTGTTGCAATATAATCATTTTAATCAAACTTAAGAGACAATGTTATATTAAAATTATAGCTATGTGCTTAGTACCATTGTGTCAATTATCCGAGACTGTTGTACAGACACAAAATGTTACAAACTGTAATACTTGATAGCTTAATGCATTAACTTCTCAATTTTACACTTAACACACATTTTGTAGATGTAACTCATGCATATTTTATGTTTTATCTGTATCAATATGCAAACACTTTTTCTTAATTATTATATGAAATATTTAACTGTTTACTTTACTTTCTATTTTACTGCAATGTTATGTATAATTGCAACAGTCATGTCTCTGAAATATATAATAATTTTGCAATGCATTTTATTTTAGCCGCACCTAGCGATTTTGTTATATATACTATATTAAATTTACACTCATGTGCTTGAGTAGGGCCTACCTTGGTAAAAGTTGTTATAGGAATATAATTTACAAATACAAATGTGAGAATTGAAAAGAAAGTGTGATGCGGCTAAACTGACAGTGTGTTCGTAACCAGCCATCTGAGCCAGGCACGTGCGGCGACTGAAATATTCTCTGTGTTCAACCTGCCACCAAAATCATAATGTTCCACATAACTTATAAATAAGGTCATAGAAATACAATTTACAATACCCTCTTCGTTTTGTCTGCTGTTACTCCCCATCTATCTCCAAAAACAAAAACGTTTGTCGTTTACTGTAATTGATGCTACATTTTCCCATAGATTGATTGTAACAAGTCATTAACAAATTGTTATTAAACAATAACATAATTTAAGTTACAACAATTAACATGCATCATTATGGACAGAACAATTCATAAATATACTGTACAAATTTTGAAGTAATTTAGATGAGAGTCTTGCAATTAATGACGAGTTTAGTTTCAAATATTATTTGTGTATACATGTTTGGCATGCTGGCTTGCCTGGAGTGAATGCCGTGTGACGTAGTGCGCCGCAGAGTTCCAAACCTATCCTCGTAAAAAAACATTTTTTAAGGTCCAATTAAGATTTTTTTTAGTAAATGTTTCTCTCTGCATCATTTATTACAACAAGAAAATTTGTATAACTATTAATGCCTAATGGGAGTGACTTAAGTGCCTACTTTCAAGGGAACAGAGGCCTTGTCGTAAAGTTGGCTGATGCAATGTTACACCAACTGTTTAAATAATAAAGGCTTTCTTAATAAAACTGTCCGGTAATCCATTACCTTATAATGTGTTCCGGTTACTAAATCAATTTGAATCCAAACAGAACTTTGCCACAATTCATCATTCTATGGCAGATTAAAGTAAGGTTCCACTGATTCACAATCCAAGTTGAGGAAATTGTAATGTCCAATGTATGCAGATATAGGAAAAACCGAGAAAATCCAATGTACAGTACACTATTAATACAACAAACTGTATTATTGTGGACATACGCCATTGCAATATATGTCGTCCCAGAAATCTTAAGACATATGTTGCAATGGTGTTATGTCCACAATAATACAATTTGTCATTCTGTCCCATTGCAAGAAATTGTCTTAGACCAAATGTTTTAAAGGTGCCAGATGATTAATCAAACACATAATCTGAGTAGTGAAAATATAACAAAACACACAAGTAATGACCACAAATCACATTACCGTACAAGTCCACACAAAAAATCATATCTGCAGAAGATGTGACTCATAACATATTAACTGAAAAGGTTAATTTCATGCCACTAGCTACAGTACTATACTGAAATCAAATATTAGTAGTTTTTAGGTTTATTATAGTTTGCAAAAGTTACAACCACCAACCGTTTTCCTTCACATTTGAAACCATACTGCAGACAGTGTGTTTTCTGCAAGGAAACAATAGTTCATACTCACAATTTGCTTTTGCTGCCACAGTAAACCCACACTTTGAAAATCAATGACTGGTAAAGAACAACACAAAACTCATAACCCAAGTTATTTTCACCAATTTACGTATTTAAAATATTTTTTATCTATGAGTGAACAGTTTCTGTATGTGATGTTAAACAACATACATCAACGAACGAGTAAATATTATCTACCAATCTGTAACCTTTTCTTCGCAACAATACAAACTTGTCCACAACAACAGGAATTTAGAAGAGTATGCAAAAGTTTGTCAATAGAACTGTCAGACAAGTGCACTTGTTTGTGGGATAGACTATATAACCTGACTGCAAAAGAAAGTAAATAGAAACAGATGTGTTTTCAGCAAACTTTAATGCAATACAGACCACAGAAAACTACGTCAGAATATAGGGTCAGATAAATGTGCTCATTCACAAAATAGACTAAACTGCATGTTATATGTACAACACATTGGACCAGATGTGGTTATTTTAATACCTTAAATTTTCATTAGGAATCCCTATACTACATATATGACAGATCCTAGGGGCTGCCACAGCTGCCAAAGAAAAAATTTGAGTCACCAATGACACTTGCTCAGCATCCATTTCCAGCAAGCAAAACAAATCCTAAATGTTAGTACAGTACTTTTTGAGAAAAAGCCGCCACCACACCTATAATTGAAGACAGTTAAAAAATATATGGCTCACGAAGGAATTTTTCCTCTTTCAGTAATCAAAATTACACCAAGAACAGTGTGTAACATACTTAAAACAACATTCTTGACAGTAAGAAAGACTAATACTTGATAAATAAACTTTTCAGGCTGCACCAGTGGTGCTAGAGACACTGCGACGTCAGAGACGCGGGGTTGGGAGTTTATATACCTGCATTACATCCGAGACTTTAGGTAATACCTATTTGGTTTTCTTGTTCCCCATCTACCCAATCCCTTCCTCCTCCTGGCGATCTCTGGCCAAGTGAGTCGTCGTGGTGTGTGGCTAGGCCCACTTCCCTACCTACTCTTTTCGGAGGCAGATCGTCTTGTAGATTTAACGTGAGTACACGTGCTCCACCTTAGGGTATTTGGTGTAGAGGGTCTGCTGTTTGGTGCATTTCACTCTCCAACGGCAGGCAAAAGTTTAAGGTTATGTTGCAATGTTTAGGGGACCGTAACTTAACCCGCTATTGCCCAAAAGTGATCAAGTGGAGACACTGTCCTTAATAATGTGGAGTACTAGGTATACAGGGTACGTTTACCAAATTACAATAGTTTTGCTCACAGTGTTATTTATTTACAGTTAAACAGTTCCAAAGTTTCATCATCACTCAAAATGTACATCAGTGATCGTTGGTAGCATAAAATGTTTCAAAATTAAATTCCTGTACTTCAATCGCAACAATAAAAATTACGTTGAGGCTACGCTACTCACTACCATGTTCTGTTTTACCGATCCTCCACAACTAGATTTCGAATCTTGTACATGAACACTCGTTCAAGCCATCTTAGTACAACCACTGAGCTCAAAACAACTCGCAACCAAGTACGACTTGCGCTCACTCCCGCCTACTCCTGGTGCTTGCTCTCGACTCCAATAGGTAACCATGGGAAAGACATAGTAGCTAAAAGCATGCCTAGGCAGAGTGATACTACAAGATCTAAACTATTGAAAATGGTATAAATATTTTTTAAAATCAGGTAAGATAAAAGCTGACCAACGTGTGTCAATCACTTGTGTCACAGAGAAATTTTATCAAGCAGATGATCTGATCACAGCTTCCATGCTAGAAATCCTAGCCTGAAGAAGATTACAACACAAGAAGTTACTCACTTCTTACTACACGAAAAAGTTGTACCAACAAAATTAATTAAAATTCTACGGTGGTCAATATGAAACCAAGCAAGCCAAGAAACTAAACAAACTACTCTATTTTAAAATTCCCTAACTGTATTTTATATTTAAATTTTGAAAAATGAATATAATTTACTTATATCCCCAATTACTAAGTTATTGAATCCTATTGTATCATCTCAAACATCTGCTAAAGTAATATTGAATAAGGTACGTACCCCTTCAATTTATTAGCGTAACTTTGTAAAAATAATAACCAAATTATTGTTTCAGCACCGCCTTGTAAAAATGCACAGTTCCGGCTACCGTTTAAGATTTGTCTATGTATTTTGTTTAATACCGTAACTGAAACACATGCTAATGTTGGATCGCAGACGTGCGTCAACATGTTATTTTTGTGTTTGGGTGAAACGCGCCCCTACAATTTTGATTTGTTGTAGATTTAGTATAACTGTACACTCTCAAGCTAGTTTAACTACTTGTGACATAACAGTCAAATGTTAATCGTTGTGGTTATGCAAGTTGGAGCCCGCAGTCGTGTCCAGACCTTGTAATCACTTAAATTGTTAATTCTTATTCTGACGTTATCAGTGGCGTATATTCTATGTGTGCTACGTGTGCGGCGCACGCCTTGCACAAACCTTAAATGTTAGATAAAAAAATCATAAAACTGTAATACCTATTTCACAGAAAGTTTCAAGAAAGGGAGGGAGTACGGGTAGTGTGTTCTGTTTTGTTGCAGAACGCGTCGTCGGTCACCCAGCTCCCGCCTGTGTGTCGCATTGTCACTTGTGAAAGCCAAGCCAAGTGCGTAGGAAACAGAAAGTAGAGAGAGACTAGACTATAGCGTGCTGCCTGCAAGCTGCACACTCAGGGTGTCAGAATTAAGGCGCCGGGGGAGGGAGCCAACCTGTGCGCGCAGCTCGTGTGAAGAGAGAGAGGGAAGGCTGGTGGCCAATGCTGATGCTTTTGTAAGGGGGGCAAGGCGTGCGGTTGCCTTTAAGATCGCCCTGACTATGCCTAGCCGCTGACACTGTGCAAGCATTCCGATATCATCTGAAAATTCTTGGGGTTGCTCGAGGTTATTGCGGGAGTGCAGTCAGGTTGGTGATGCATTTTACAAGACAGGATGGGACAAAATCTGTAACACACATATTGTATTCAATTATTCGTGTAAATTTATGTTAATTACAGTACTTTTAATTTAATACTGATAGTTTTAAATTAATGTTATTTATACTAACATTGTTTGTTTTTAGAAATGCTACTGTGGTAGTGTTTGTTACATATGTTAATTGTATCCCCTTCAATCATAATATTAGGGAAACAAGGAGAACCAAAAAAAAATTATTTATTAACATCATAGCTAACAGTTATATTGGATATTTTCTTCTCGTCGTTCAGAAAAAATGTAAATGAATATTGCTAAAAATCATATTTGTGGATGTATGGAAAAGGTCAATAAATTTTGTGTAATAGTAATTTTGAAAACATTTCATGAATTTCGAAATAAGTGCTGCAGGCTGTAGTTTTTCAATGGAAGCAATGGATCAAAAAGTAAATTGTAAATACATCAAAATGACCAAAAGATCTTTAATATTGGGCTTTTAAATATATTATTGTGTGAATACAAAAATATAACAACAACAAATCAAATCTTAAAAATAAATAATGTCAACATTCAAAACCTACACAAAAATATACTGCTGGAAATACTGTATTCCATATAGAACACTCTAGGCCTAACCAGCAATTTTGGGAATCGCCTATTTCACTTGGGGGGATACAAGCAGACAACAAGCTCCAACAGACGAGAAGACATTATTAAAAATTATTCGTATCAATTACTAAACATTTTTTACTGCCCTCTAGTTTACACATGTTGAGTATTTTACTATTTTATATATAACTCATTCAAATTATTGTATTTTACATTGCAAACATAACTTGTCTCATATCTTTGTAATAAACTGTACTAAAAAAACAGGAGCAAACAAGCCGGGGATCAAACCCAGATTGCCTAGGTGGGAGGCGAGAGATCTGACCCCTCGACCACCGCAGGCCCTGCAGAAAACACAATACAGATCTACATAGATGTTTCAAAAGTATTTTGGATATCACAAGTTATATATGTATATGGGCTGGGAGACAAAAAATAACCCACAATATAACATTTTCTTATTCTCAAAAATTGTATGTAGTTTTTACCTTCAATACCTTCCGGCAGAAACTTCTGTAGATCTGGAGTCATTTTTGCAGCTAAAAGAACTTCGCAGCCCTCATGAGCAAAACGTGATGCCATAACAGGAGCATTCCCGCCAAGTCCTGAATGGCTTTCAGCTGTTGCGAAGGCTCTGTCCACAAGCTCCTCAAACAATGTTGAGTTCGACACATAGCGCCTGCAAATTTGTACTACACTTTCAATAACTTCCTGAAATGAACTACTCTTTTAGTTATCTTGGTTTAACAAAGGTGAGTCGTAAAAAATATTACTCAATAATTATGCACATTTAACTAAGTAAGGACGTGGGTTCCTGAGAGCAAAAAAGGTAGACTGTAGTCTGAGTTTCCTTAACTATCACAAATAACACAAAAGAAATTTAATAAATGAACAAACATATAATAATCCTAACACTGCTAATATTATATATAAAAATTTAAATTGTGAACTTAACAACAGCCTTAATTGTTAAACTAACAACATAAAGTTCAGTTGACTTCTAAGGATCTAGCACGTCTCACTGTATTACCTTAACTACAATTACAAGTTAACTTAACATGCAAAATCACCCACAAAAGGTCTGTTACAATATTTCAGCAAAAAAATTTTCACTTAAATGATGAAAACAAACAAAAACCAAGGAAATATACTAAATCTGTGTGATTTGTGCATTGAAATGGTGCCTTACATTATGAGAAAGAGAAATTTTGAACATGAAAGCTAGGATGAATAAACCCGCACAGCTAAAAATTCACAAAATATTTCAACATAATAATGTAGTCAGAACAAAGTTTAAATTCAGTTTCTGCATGACATCACATAGTTAAGCTGCCATATCGAATAATTTTATTTTTAAAATTTTTTAAAATCTTATTTAAAAAATGTTACATCTGCGACTATACGGCAAATTATGTTTATCTTGCACTACAGTACAGGCATTGTGATTTAGCTACTAACCAATACACCTCAATTAGTTAGGCAAACTTTTTTATATTCATAATCCATAATTTGCCTAACTGACTGCGACTTAATTAAACACTACTGGCTCAATCACCATGCCTGTACTGAAGCATAAAGTAAACATAATGTGATATATAGTCACCGATTTAACGTATTTCTTCTCAGGACTACAAGAAAGCAAAAAATTATAAAATTCAACGTGACAACTGAAACCAAGCCTGGAGGGACCTCCCTACCTGCGCTTCAAACTATTTAGCGCAAAATATATTTGTGTATCTACGAAAATAACACACGCTTCAACCTATGTCGCTATAGTTTTGAAAATTTGCCACATTAATTAGAAACATCAATTTCAGGCCCCTCAAAATGGCCAAAAAAGGGTTTTCAGACTGCTGTATATGGAAAAATAACAACCGGATTCGAAAAACACAACTACAGAAACAAGCATTAGACTTTGAACTAAGCTTCCCATAAATAAAATATTGTGGTCACCGCTTTAAGTCCAATAGGAAAAAGGATAATAGTAAAGCACTGCACGACATCTGAATAGCTTGCACGGAGAGGTGATAATGCTTTACACACGTCAGTTAGTGGCAACCTTACAGCTCCTGCATCACACACCCACACACAGCTTATCTAGGGAGGTCCCTTGAAGTCTCTCCTGGTTACCAATAACAGATTTTGGCAGTTTTTTCCCCCAGAATGCAACCAAAGGGCACAGCTCAAATGACCTGTTCTGTCTTTAGAAATTAAGTTAACTGCAATACTGTATACGACTACTTTTGAGGTAAAGTGCAGTCTAAACATGGTCTTCATAACTGAGATGGAATATAAGCAACTACATTACGACGCAATGGCCAAAACGTAAAATATTTTCACAAATTAACAACTGTAATAAACAGTGTTCTGACTGTTGCAGACGTGCACACACTGACTGCTCAGGGGGCCTATTCTGTAACTATTTTAGGATCTTGTACAATCTTTATACAAAGACAGTTACTGGGTAATTTACTTTACGACAAGAATTCATATTCTGTAACTAAAAATGGCGCAGTGACTGTCTTTCAAAATTCTTGTGACTATTTAAGGGGTATTGATCCCTACCACCTTGGATTAATCTGTTTCTTCTCAATAACTTCTGTTCCAGTCGACGTACCTAAATTTTTGACACGATAGGATGTAGATACAAACTTAATAGATTTTCTGTAATTGCTGGAACCATAATATATTCATTATTTTGGAACGAGAAAAAGCTGAAAAGGATAAATTGCTTTATTTACGGGAGCAACTACAGAGGCCACAAAATTAACAGAAACAATGCCATATGGATTTCAAAAAGTGAATGAAACAATAAACTATGCTTTGTCAGCGTGAAAAAAGTAAAACAACGTGTCTATTCCCTGATTTATAAGAAAAACCGTAAAACAGATGTAACAGGGATCAATCCCCCTTAAATATCAGGTTCTAGGATGTTGTTACGAGAGAAAATTCATGAAAATGGCAGACATTTTAAGCAGCGTTCTACAACCATTCTCTTCCTATTACAATGTGGTTCAGAAGGAGAAAGAAATACATTAGTTTATATTATATCTGTAATATGTTTTGTAAATTGTAGCTCTGTGTATATATCTTAAATTTTACAACCGATACAAAGAACAATATTTAGTACCTACAGCACGTATGTTGTCATCTTAAGGACATTTGTACATTCTTTACAGGGTGGTGATTACTAATGCAAACCACCTGAATACAAGTTTTCCCCCTTTATTGTGTGGTGGTTATGAGTTTAATCACCTTTGGAAGGTCAGTAAATATCCCATAGATAGCAATATAAAAAATTATATTGAAATAAGCACTGTAAACATATTTTACACAATAAACATTCTAGCACTGCTGTCATAATGCTACACATATCTTTGACTTTACATTATATTTATGTTTGTGTTCAGAAATATGCGTGAACTGTCATCTTGCTATGTGGGAATATGTAATAATCACAAGTAAACGTTACAATAAGTATGTTTTATTATAGTTTTCTGGTGAGTATATATTGTTTGGTGGTATTAGCAGCTAACCACCACCAATGTGACCAAAGAATCTGCAAACAGTGACAAAACCTCGCCTTCAGGCGCATTTGTGAATGCTGAGTAAATATTCTGCATGGTATTTATTATGTTACTTAAAAAACTAATTTTAACAGTAATGGAACATAATTACTGCAAAATATTTACTGAATATGAAGATGTGGATTTCTGTGAATAGACAGATATTCCTTCAGACAGTGCAAGTGTGATATCAACTGAAGATATTTTAACGAGTCAGCGCACACGAGGGTGTTGGGCTGGGTGGCCTGGCCCTCACCCTGCACGTGACGAGTCTGTGAACTGAGCCCCAACTCCTTTCCCCCATCATCTTGTCCATGGCACCGTGGCCACTCAGACCTAGTTATCACAGGCATTCTGAATGGGAGGACACCTGTCAATTATCCGGGACAAGAATTCAGCTTGGACGTAATTAAATGTTCCAGCACCACCTAAAATGTTCAGCTTACATCAACCAACATGGTCGGCGAGCTGAGAATATTCAGGGTATCATTGCGGGCGACTATAAATACCAGTCCAGTGTGAGCTGAGGAGGAGTAACTGCGGCGTTTAGCTGAGTGTTTGCAACAGACTTTGGCAGCGAGGGATGAGACGGGACCAGTAGATTGTGGAGAAGCTATGGATGTGTGGACAGCGATGACACTCTTTGAGTGGTGCAAGTGTGAGAGTGGGCAAACAGGTTGAACTGTAGCTGTGCATTGTGAGACATTTATAGACAGAAACTTACGTGGTTGGAGGGCTGATGTGAGAGAGAGACGTTATTAATTGTATACTACAGTAGTAAACTATGTTTTCAGGGAGATTACCTGTGTATAAAATCTATAAGTGTTTATTTGTAAAAAATGGATTGTAAATGCTGTATACTTAATGTAGAGTCTTTATAGAGATTATAATTAAATTAAAAGCTTTAATTTTGTTTATTTATTAAATTATCCAAGCCCTCTATCCCAAACGAACCTGGCTGCGTCCAGGACAGAAAAGTTGTTACAATATTTATGATTTAGACCAAGATCCAGAATTCATCCTATCTGAACACGTTAGAGGTAACTTCCTTGCAGAATATGTATTACAGTCAAGCAACAGTGAATTTAGTGACAGTGTACCATCACCAGTACATGGTCCATCCCGCAAAACATGCTCATCACCTGCTAGGAAGTATAGGTCTAAGTCAAAACATATTCCTACCACATCAAATACTGCAGTCTGTTCTTTAAAACAAGTAACTCATATGGCTCCAGGGACTTCTAAAGAAAACAGATCTTCCACAACCTGAAAGAAGCCTTTGCACAACAGAACCATCACCATTTCTTCAAAATGCTCAACCCAGATTGCCTCCTCGACCACAGACTGTCCCTAAGCCCACGTGAGATAAAACAATGGCATTCATTCACAGCTTCTATAGTTTAGTGAAGAATCACGCATAGCACCAGAAATAAAAAATATGAAAGATCCAACCAATGCAAAATTTTTCACCAATGAGGTGATTGAATTGTTAGTGTTCCAGACAAAGTTATAGGCAACTTAGTTGGGGAAAAGTTTTGTTCCTGTAACTGCTGATGAAATAAAAGATTTCATTGGCTACAATTTAGTCATGGGCGTCAAGAGAATGCCCAGTTATAGAGACTTTTGGAGTACAGCCCCAGATCTTCACGACAATTTTCTGAACCAACTCAAGCCAGTAAAAAGATTCAGCTTTACACTAAGCCATTTTCACTTCAAAGACAATAGAGTATTATGATGCCTAAGAAAGGTCAGCATGGCTATGAGAAATTGTATAAAGTCAGACGGCTACCCGAGATACTTTCAAGAACATTTGCAGCTTGTTACAAACCTCATCAAAAGTTGCCATTGACAAGTCTATGGGTGAAATTCAAGGGCAGGAGTCCACTTAAGTAAAAAGAGGTTACACAATTTGGAAGCTAAATGAATCAGCATACAACCTGAAGTTTCAGGTTTACACAAGGAAAGTAAAATATGTTGAGGAGGTGGGCCTAGGAGAATGAGTGGTGACTGAACTGTATAAAGAACTCAAGAACAAATACCACATAGTTTTCATGGACTACTTCTTCGCCTTTTACCAACTTTATTATCGCTTGTCGCAGAATAATATCATGGCATGTGTTACAGTAAATGTGGCATGAAAATACCTGCCAAAACTGACGAGGACAAAAAGTTAAATTGTGGCTAATTTGACTACAGCGAGAGTAATCACGGAATTTCTGTTTACAAGTGGAAAAATAATTAATGTGTGAACATGATTTCCAGCTTTCACAACCCAGAAAAGACTATTACTGTTCAGAGGTGCGAAAAGGAATGCACCAAAATTCAGGTTCCTTGTCCAAAGATTCTACCAGATTACAACTTAAAAAAAAACATAAAATTCATAGACAATTTCAAAAGAATGGAAGGCAATTATGAAATTGATCGTCGAAGAAAGAAATGGTGGCCAAGGCTGTTCTTTTATTTATCCTGACTGTTGCATGGTGAATGAAACTATCATTTACAAAGAACCTGAAATGCTAAAGTACATAAAGACTTCAGAAGAAGTGTGTACATGGAGATGTTTTCACCAAAAATTGTCGAAAAAGTTGAGCATTCTCCTAAATGGCCGCTCTCTGTTGTTGAACTCCAAGGAGGACATAAGCAAGGTGATTTGTTTGGAAGGAAGCAAACATCTGCCAGATGCAGCACATCAAGACAATGTACTATCTGCGGCACAAAAAAACACCCATGTGAACAGTTTGGCCATGCAACACTTGTGGAGTAGCTCTGTGTAACAAGAAAGACTGGAGTTGTTGTAAAGACTTTCATGCATCATAAACTAGTGAACTGTAACTATTTAATTCATCAGATATCTGTTATTGGTCAAATTCACTTGTACATAACCTAACATTCTGCTTGACTACAAAAATAGACACAATGGATGGTGGTCAGTGCTGCTAACCACCTTACTTTTGCCTATTAATTAGCCAAAAATTAATGTAAATTTATATTTGAACTTTTTTACTGACACTGTTGATATAACACATAGATAAAACCAAAACTTTGGTTTTTTAATAAAATTTATCTGCCCCTCAAAGAGTTAACACATTACCCATGCTGCTGTATCTCGTACGTGCATTACACCAATCTTCCCCATAGAGACTAGTGCATTAGAGTCAAATGAAATTGATGTTATAACTGTTATCAGAATTCTAAAAATGAACACTACGATTTATATTTCACTTTAGACTAAATTTAAGTAACTAGTAATCCAAAACATGCTGTAAAAAAGAGAGAACATACAATTCAGTAAAATGTATACAGGTTTTCAGAGAACATCCTACAGTGTCACCAAGCATATTGAGATTCTGGTAAAAATAGAGGTTAGAGAATACAATATAAAGACAGTGACAATCTTTACCAGAAGTGAAGTTAAAAGTAGACACCAAGATCTTTGTTTATCTTTGGTTTCAAGATGAGATATTAATCCTACACACTTATAAATAATCTATGGATGTGTTAACTTTTATTTTTCATCGAATAAAGGCGGATCATAAATGAATACCTTAATTTAAAATGTCTATAATATAAAAAAAAAAAAAACAATAAATCTACTAAATTTTATGTTGCCCAGTGAAATGAACCGTGGAACCATAAACTATATTTCCAAGTAACCTATTTTCTCCCTTCCCTTCTTTATAACCCTTACCAAACTTAGAATTAATGATGGTAATTTATAGGTGTGTGTATTGTAATTTGTTTCTGTTTTGACATTAATCCACCATCATTTATTTTACGTATTTCATTTGCAGCAATATTTAATTTTAAAATTAGTAAAATATTTTTTTTTGTATAGATTGGTGGTATGTGTTATTAGGTATATAGCATCTATCTTTCTATGTTGATTTTTTTTCTTTCACTATTATGTGTTTTAGGAGCTTGTATGAATAAAGCTTTCAATGATAACTCAATTAAAACTTTTAACATGCCATACATGTGTGTGTGTACGCATGTATGTAGAATGTGTGTACGTGACACATACTATAGGCAGTTCGGGATAAAGTGAGCACTCAAAAAAGCCCTGCTAAAGTTCTATTTTCAGTCAATTCGTATCTTTCCCCACGTAACAGCTAACGACGGGAAATGTCTAACCTCTCTGGACACGTCATTTAATGTTTGTGCATGAAAGTTAAATTGTGCAATCAGGGGGAGTCTATACAGTTTGATAAAAAAAGTTTATTAACAACATTAAATTCAATTGTGTCGATTTCAGTTTACGTTGTTTCAGTATTGTTTTATTTAAATAGTAAAATACACTGAACTATATTGCATAATCTCGCTACCAACCATACACGGGGTGTAACTCGGATAGGAAATATGGTTGGACAAACTCGTAGTTGAATATTTCTCCATGCGCTACACGGGAGCGCAAGTGTCTAATTTTGTCTAAGTTCACAAAAAAATTACGATCGTGGTCATTTAATTTTACATACTCTCTGGTAGTCATTTTCGCTATGAGAATTTTGAGTGTGAAAGCTAGTGAAAGCTTTGAATTGGGACTTTGAAAATGTCTGCTCTATACTTATAGAAAAAGAAATGTTTTGAAAAAGGATGTTATTTTTTGCCATCACAGCGCAGGTTTTTTCGCTTCCCACAAGGCAAAACACCAGCTGAACAGTCTAAGTTAGTGGCTGGTAGATCAAAATTGAAATGTATCGTTATGAAATATATACCACCCCATTTACGCAAGAAATATTTTTTTGTAAACGTATTATCAATGCAACAGCTCAGTAATCATAATATGCATTATTCTGTTACATAACTGTGAATTAAATTTTGACAGTTCTAAGGTCTCTTGGTGTTTACGTGACAAAATTTATCACTGTAGTGGAAAAAACATCTTATGTAAAATTTTTTTAAATAAAATATTATTAATGGACCTAAAACGTGTTGAGAAAAGTAGCACTCTCGGAAATTTTAATTTACACAGGTTTTGTGGAATGGAGTATACATGCGCTTAACACTAACTAGATAAATTTGAGCAAGACAATTGTTTTGTGCATATTGTAGATTAAATAAAGAAACTTTGGTGTTCTCATGAATGCGTACATAATAAATTCTTATATGCATTTCAGTGGGTAGGCATTACTGTAAACTGAGCACTCTTTCAGGATATGCTAGAATGCAATAAGGGTCTCTTGCAATAAAATTTTATTGTGACCTCAGGAACAATTTATGTTAATTACATTATTTTAAAAAAATATAAAATTTAAAAACTAGTCTGTTGCCAAGAATGAATAAAAACAACATTACCTTCATATGTAATCTACATCAAACAACTATCAGTAATCACGTTTTATTTTACATTATTCATTGTTTTACAACTAAGAGTAAATATAGGGTAGAGGGAGTATCCTCTATACAGCTGCGTACGAAATTGTGTGTTCAACATGTGTCACGTGACTTTAGCGAAATGTGTGCGGGAAATTTGAAATAACATTGAGAGCCAAGATAATAATTGCTTAGTAATCATAACTATGTTGGGTTATTTTGGTCCCTTATGAATATATGCACTAAGGAGAGCATACTACCATATTATCGTATAGTACAATTGCGTAGAAATTTCAGAATGACAGTTGTAAACAATGTTTGCCACGTTACTGTTTTCCGTAACACAGCTGTTTTTAGTCAAAAGTCAATATTAGCTACATACTTACCTACTATAAGGTTTTGAACCGAGATCTTGGTGACACCACATGACTAAATAATATTCTGGAAGGTACGCCATGAGTTTCAAACAACATGACTGCATTTTTACGCCGAGAAAACATAAATAAACGACACCAAACTCTCAAGACCATGTTGGACACACATTTGTGACATCATGTTCCCTCTACTATATATTACCTCTATGGTTTTACACAATTAAGACATTAAGGGTTAGACCATAGACAAAGAAGGTGTAACGTTAAGACACAGACAACTCGTCAAAATTTAAATAAAAGGCAAAGAGAATGTAAACAATGGTCGTATAAGTACTACATGACCGTAAACCTAAAGGTACGTTCGGTATTCGCATCTAAGTGTACGAAAACTATAAGTATGCAAATTTCTACGGTGATATTTTTCCTCATTGCCAGTGTCACTCCGCCTGTTCGCACGCTTGAACGACATTGGCTGTGCAACAAACCGTCGCACCTCCTCCGCGTGTCTCGCGAGCTGTCGACTGGCGGCAAGTGGAGAAACGGAATCGCGCTTCGCTGTGGAGGAAATGGAATCACGATGGACATGACGTCGTAGCGTAAGTCGTAGTTAATCCATCATATGCACATATAGTATTTCATGTTCACAGAGTGATATTATATTACAGAGGATTAAAAAAACATAACTAAGCGATAAAATCACCTATCCCGAAATAAAACACAGAAATTTAGTGTAGGACCTATTTCCTGTCGCAACGACACTGTTAACTAACCAGCCAACCAATGATCGAGAGCTCACCTGTGACAGTGTTTATTTCTGCTGCAACCTTGGAATGGATACAGTATAGTGCATAAAAATGGTGAATGTTGTAACCATCTCATAGCACTGAATTCCCTCTCTTTCCTTTAGGTTTACATGCTCTTTGCAACCATACAAGCAATAAGGCAACTATAGTTAATGTCGATTTATGTGCAGCACCGGCAAGTGATATTTTTCAAAGGTTAAATTTTTAGTGCTCACTTTATTACGAACGACCTATACATGTACTCTGATGGATAAACTAGAAATTTTGAAGCACTTAGACAAAGACCAAATTACAAAAAAAAAAAAAAAGACTATGGAATTCAGCGTAGGGAAAGACACGCTTAGCAATTGGAAGAAAAATTGTGCCAAGCTTAAACAGTTCGGTGCTTTGTCATCAGAAAAAAAACCTGCAGTTCAACAAACATCAAAACTATCACAACTTCATTAGATTGATGAAGTCCTTTTTTGTGGTTTTCACAGGAGAAGCTGAAAGGTACACCTATGAGTGAACGCTTATCTAAGAGAAGGCTTTACATCTCAAATTATTAAATGGCAACAGTTCTTTGTTCACGGCAAGCATTGGCTGGTTGGACACATGGACGAAACGGCATGGGATTCATCAGATAACAATCACAGGAGAGCAGTTATCAGCTGGTAACACTGCTACTGAAAAATACGTAAGCGAGTTCGTAACTTTGATATCAACAGGGAATTATTCTCCACAAGAGGTTTATAACACTGATGAAATCAGTTTAAACTTCAAGGCACTACCAACAAAAAGTCTAGCATCCAATCAAGGAAATTCTGCTCCTGGCTACAAAATGACAAAGAATATGTTACTGTAATGGCATGCTGTAATACTGCGGGAAATCACAAGATACATTCAATGATTATAGGAAAATTTGCAAAACTTCGAGCATTTAAAAATGTTAACATAAACAGTCTTCCTGTTTATTACAGAAATCAAAAAAAAAGGTGTGGATGATTGGAAGCCTTTTTTAAATATTGGTTCCACCAACATTTTGTTCCTCCTGTGACACGTTTTAATGAAGACCATGGTTCGCCAGTTTGAGCACAGCACCTAACTGATAATGCTCCTGGTCCATCTCATCCAGAAGTGAGTGAACTAACTTGCGGCAAAGTCAGGGCTCCACCCAAACGTTACTCCTTAAGGGCAACCGTTGGATCAAGGAGTATTGCAAAATGTAAAACTAACCAACAGAAAAAAAAATTTATCAGAACCCTAACAAATGACAGTGACAGATCACTGTCATTGCTTCGAAAAATAAAGAAACACAAGGCCATTCTATCTAGTTCCCACATATTTTAGATATATTAATTTTTTATGCCTTAACGTGAGCAGATATCAAATATCTGTCTGGCAGTTTTGTCTAAAATCATCTTCACCATGTTGGCTGATTTTTTCAAGGCAGTAACTACTATGGTTTTAGCTAATAATATTATAAACGAAATTCTGATTAATCTACTTTTTAGTCGAAACTGTATAATTTCTAGCTTTAAAAAAATTATCATGGCAAAAACCATTTTAAACAAAACAAAAAGGCAGATTTTTTGACATCTGCTCTTGTTTAAGTTTCAAAAAATAATTATTGCAAAAACAGTTGAAACTAAACAGTATGGCCTTAATGCGAAAGATGTAGTTTATTGGGCTGCCAAGTCCTGGGACTGTGTTAACAAACAGTGCTTGAGGAAATTGTGGGAAAAAAAATATGGCAGACGCTTACATTCATTGAATGTCCAGAACACGAAAGTGAAGCAGAAAATATTCAGCTTGTTCAAAAAATTCATGGAAGCGAGAAGGCAGGCGAAAATGACATCAGTGAGAGGATGGCAGCAGACAGTGGAAGTTATGAAAACCTAGCAGACCAGAAAATCGTGGTTGCTGTCACTCAGCAAGAATCCGCGTGATACGGAAGAAAATGATGACGAGGAAAGTGGTGATACGGAGCAGCTTGTGTCGCATGCAGATAACTTCGCTGCCCTTCAACTCTCCCTATGCTATGTTGAGCAACAGGTTACTGCTACCCCAGCTGATGTGATGTTCATGAGACGGTGACGGAATATTGTGTCAGCCAACAGGTTTACGTCACTCCGCAAAAAGAAACAGACTTTGACAACTTCCAACAATGAATAAGGGTCTACGTATTTGTATGTATGCATGGACATACTACGTAGCACATTATGCAGGTATGTAC
This sequence comes from Medauroidea extradentata, assembly GCA_003012365.1. Lineage (NCBI taxonomy): Eukaryota > Metazoa > Arthropoda > Insecta > Phasmatodea > Phasmatidae > Medauroidea > Medauroidea extradentata. The sequence goes on along the minus strand of PNEQ01013725.1, from coordinate 9,445 downwards.
TGTGCTGTAAATAATATATCCAATATTATATTCTACTACTTTATAAACATCTTGACATATTGCCTCGTAATTACTAATGTGAAAAACTGTAATTTTTTGTTATTTGTTTTATTGTTTTTCCCCTACACTCGTCCAGATTATCCAGAAGTTCGGATTAACGAAATTTGGATTAGTTGGATTTGACTGTATTAAAAAAATAGCCACAGACAACTAGCAAATTAAAATTATTTTTAGTGTAGGAGCATACCGGACTGCTAACTTTGTGAGTCACTATCATTTCCTATGATTAAGGCAAGGCATAACAAGTCATATTGGAATTTCTGGAATTTTAATTAATCTGATTACAGTACATTGCATGGCTATACAATTATAGCTCTAGTAAAATAGATTAGGTCTACGTAGCAATAAGCTCATAAATTGCTAACATCTGATCAATTATGATGATGTAATTAGTCGAATATTATTTTTAAATAATAAGCACTTGCCATTTCAGAGTTAATAATGCCTATAAAAGATTGGTGATTAAATTCTTAGCATACTGTATAATGTTCAAGTGCTATAATAAGAAATATTTAGTCAATTCACTGAATATAACACTATGGCTCATAAATGGAAAATTCAACATGAGCAGTGAGACCCCGCCAACTTTGAATAGCAGCCGGAAGTAATAATAGCATATAATAATATGCTACATTTTGAAGACAACGTGCCTTAAACTAGGTGCCAATGTGTGGTGAGTATGCCACTGTCATTGTTGCTCTGGATGTGCTAATGAAAGAATTGGCAGTGAGTGTGGAATGTAGCAATGAGAATCTGCAGAGTTGACGAAAATTTGACAAACTGAAGATACTTATGATTTGTGTGTGGGGGGGGGGGGAATGTTAGGACAAGATTTAGCTGATACACAGCATTTATAATTCTTCTAGGATTATGGATTTCTTAATACTGAGACTGTTTCACATTCCAATGACATATAAACAAGAGACAATTAGAGCTCCAGAAAACTAACTAGGTATAAAATAAAATCTTGGCCAGTTGTAATAGTAATTACAAATAACCGTGTTTAATATTTGAATAAATAAAAGCCCATTCTAAGACCTTGCTGTATGCAGGCATCAAAAAAAAATTTTGAAAATACTTTAAATTATAATTAAAATTTAACTCTAAGTAAATTTTACCTATTTTTTTTTTCTTGAAAATTGAATGCCAAATTTTTTCACCATTTTGGGAATAAAAAATTAACTATATAGCTATACCAATGTCATCTTAAGCTAGAAACACAATGGAGAGGCTTGTTTAGTCTAGGAGTGAATTCAGGTTTGTCGGCACGTGAAGAAGAGGCAGCAAAGATACTAGTTTGACTCAAATTTTTTGTGAAAAGATTTGCTGCTGCATCTTGTCATCACTGATGCCATCGACAACATGTAAGACAGCCATCTGTCCAGTAAACACATGAACTGCTCGAATAGACATTTTTTTAAATTCCTTCTTTTGCACGAAAGCCTAACATTTTTAAACTGCTGCCACAAAAGCTGAATTTCTTAAACTAAATGGGTAACAATTTTTTTTCCATTTCCTTTTATTTTAACAAACCAATAGGCACTGAGAAGTCTCTTTATTTTAGCTAAGGCACTAAACAATAAATAAAACTATTTTTCTTTCACAGTAAATTTAGTTGTCTGGTATGGAAAAAAGAAATGGGTGAAAGCAAGGTCTCTGTTACACATATAGGCTATGTCTTACGACCTATTCATTATTTAAAAGATTAGAAACTAAAATTTGAAAGTTACAATTTTAACCTGAGTTATCAAATGTTTATAGTTTATTTTTAACTGAAATGCTCTATTGAAGTACATAAAGTTATATGGTAAATTCGACCACGCAGTCCGCTTCTCGAAGTGTATGTACAGCCTTATGCATTAATTTCAGTTGTATAGCAATGAGTCAGAATAGAGCAAAACTGAATCTAATATTGATAATTTTATACTTTTATCGTAAGTTAATATGTTAACATTTTAGTAATTTTAAAACAAATACGGTCAAGGGTGGTTAATGTGGAACAAAATTTAATACATTTATTAATTATGTGTTGCAGCACGATGAACAAACTAAGTTAAAATGCAATTAATATAAATACAGCTTTGCGCTAATGTTATCTCCTTGCTTGAAATTAAGGGCCCTATTCATAGTCAAGAGATAATTCCGAGATGATCCTGAGACCATCTTGTGCCAGTTAGTACAGGGTTGATCCTGACTTAGTCCGGACAAAGTGTTACCTTATCCATAAACGCCAACTAACACCAGACTAGAGATAGTCGCAGGATCAGACTTGAACATTGTTGCCAGATGCTTCTCGCATGCGCACTTCACGTTTTAACACACATGCAAGCATTCACTTGTGAAAATAATTTGAATTTATATGACCTTCATCCCGAAATCTTGTTTCAATTATGTCATATAATGAAAATATTGTGACAATGTTAGTACATTTTGTACCAATAAGTCACTTTATTATGATATGCTGTAAATAAAATGTTAAGTAAATTTGTCTTCATAGACAACATTGTTAGTATGACTTCTGTAGAGTAGTGGTAATGTTTTTGCTTTCTAATTTAGAGTTGTGAGTACAAATCTTCGTGAAGTACATATTATTTTTAGTTTCTTAAACTACAAAATTAATAGGCACATGATACCAAAATTATATTTGTTTACTCGCTATTACTTCCAAACTTACAGTAAAATCATAAAAAACATAAGTTTATACGCGGTAAAAAAAATTGCCATTTAAAACAATAACTTAAACTACTGTTCATGAAACATGAGTAAAAATGGGGTAGGGGGAAATATGTGACACACATATTTTAAAAGCAGAGTATAATTCAAAGCTAAATACATCTGGTTAATCTACACTACCAGGTCATAATCATGTATACTTCACTAGTCAAAATTTTATTAAGAATGATATGTGTTATGGCATTATGTAAAGAACTAACAAGAAAATTTAACAACAAAATTATGCATAAAAACGTAGCAAATATTTGTAAGAATATTCTGTGCAAATAGAGGTTTTCTACAAAATATTAAAGGATTTACTGTCATGAAGTTGAATGAATTTTACGTTACATTACAGAATGTACCGAATAAGTGCACCTATAAAATAAGAAAACTGCATTATATTCGTTATGTACAATTAAATACTAACAAATTTAAAGAACAAAAATTTTTAGCACCAGACAAGATTTGAACCCATAACCTTCAAGTTACTTTGCCAATACCTTACCACTGAGCTACCAAGCAACATACATTAAAAAGTGGATAGTTATGTATGTGAAAGCCTCCGAATACACACAACACTGCAATATCTTTTTTTACGCAAATCAAATATTTATAGTTTAAGGGCGTTGGACCCGTAAAATTTCATTTTTTTTATATTTGTGCCAAACACCTTTCAACTTTTGCACATCAGTTAACACGTCATTTCCCCAAATAAAAAAAAATTACGCCCAATAGTTTTCGCAAAATCACTCATCAAAGTCACGAAATGGCCATTACGGTGCAGCCAAAATCAAAAAAAGTAATTAACCAATGAATTCAAAATCACGGGAACTGAAAGTCAGTGTATCAATGCATTTCGTGACATGTTTGACAAAAGTTAGTTTTGAATATTTCAGTAGTAGCCGAAAGTCAAAGTTATGCAAAAAATTACTAATTTTCATCAATTTTTAAAAAATACAAAAATATACAGCTTTGTGTTTACAAAAGTGTCGAAGTAGTTCACATCATTAAGTATCGATATGAATTATCTTGTTTCTGCAAGTTAATTATTTTTTATTATTTTGGCTACACTGCAATTGCCATTTTGTGACTTTGATAGGTGATTATGCTAAAACTATGGGCCCTAATATGTTTTTATTCTGGGAAATGACATGTTATCTGATGTGTAAAAGTTGAACAGTGTTTGGCACAAATATAAAATTTTGAATTTTTACGGGTCCAACGTCCTTAATGATGCTTATAGCACTGATTCCCATTTCCTTAAGCCTGATAAAATATTATTGCTGTATTTAAATGTCTTACACGATCAATAAACATGCAATACGATTTTTTTGCTGACAAACTTTGAATTTGGCCATTTTAAATTAAGTACCTAGTGCTTATGACTACGTAAATTATCAACGTAGGCTTATGAGTTTTTTTTTTTTTTTTAATATTCATTATATTCTATAAGCAGCATATATAACATAGATGTCGTCGTCTATTTTAATGGTCTGCCATGTTTATTTTCGACTTAGCCCATTATTAAACCTACCCTTGGTCCGGACTAAAAGTTAGACCGGACTAACACAAGATAATCCTCGGACTAGTGTTATTCCGCGTCTATGAATAAGACAAAAAACAGTCCAAGGAAGATCCTGCACTAGTCCAGGTCAAATTTGACTATGAATAAGCCTCCAAGTGCTTAAAAATGATCTATAAAATGTAGGTGAGTGTCCATTTACACCAAATTTCCAGTCCCAATTTAAATCCACTTGACTCTATTTTACTCACTTTTTAAGTTTCTCAAGTGATACAATATAGTTTTTAATTAATTTTACATGATTGTGGTAGACTTCTTTATTTTTAGCATAAGTTAATATAACTTGACAATGTAATTTGGATTTGATTAATTTTACCAGCCTATTTCTTTTACACGTTAACACCATAATTTTTCTGACCTTCATAAAACTGCCACAACTACATTTTTAGATAGGCCAATGGTTTCAATGGTAATTATCACACTTCTGTAATAAGTGAAATGTGACATTATCTTTAGAATGCCTACTAATGATAAAAATTATCTAAGGCACTCGAAGAGATGGTACAGTGTTTCTCTGATAGCCAGTGACACTATTTTCCTCATCACTAGGGCTATCAGTTTAAATAACATCAAGAACTGCAGTCTGTGACAAAACAGTTTCAAATATCTTTCTCTATAAATAGATTGAGTTAAAACTTCCTTACCTTTTCTACCCTTCTTAAGTAGTGATAAATATGATGAAATACTTTGATATTTGTCAAATTCATACCTCCATCAAAGTTTATGTTAAAACATTTTTTACTTACTTCATCCAGTATAACTGCTATAATAGCTTCATTTTGCATCTTGAAATGCAAATTATCTCAGGAGAAGATCCTTCTCCCTTCCTTTTAATTGAGGGATGGGTGAACCAAAGGGTCTGAATACAAAGAGCTCAGACACTAAAATTTGAGACTGCAACACTGACTTATACTCCTGGAAATCACAGCAGTGCTCGTGAAGAAAAACTACTTTTTGGGAGAAAAATGCCTATTCACTCTTTAAAGACAATTTATGATATGAATGTACATCTTAATGTGGGCAGGACCATGAATACAGAGGAAAATTAAGTGTTAAAAAACACAAAAATCAAATCAATACATGTCAAGGTGGCCAATCTTAAAGTCAAAACTTGACGCCGACCCAGGGCCAGTAAGCCCATAACATCGCCATAAATCCATGAGAATGAGCATATGCATGATCACAGACTCATGAAATATTTTATTAATTTAGTGTTCTAGTGTTTTGCATCTATTTTTTTCCACAGGATTATTCATTGCGTACGTCTTTTTTCAAAGTGGTCACAACGGACATTCAAACCGCCGTCCGGAAATACTCAGAGGTTTGGCCAACTCATTTTGAACATTTAAAAACATAATTAACGTATTTTTAAGGGATTCAATGCCTCAGTCAACATGTAACCTGAATTTGAAATGTATAATTCATTTTGTGCCGTTTTCCTACATTTAATGTAATAATTCATTTAAAATACAACAGTTATGTGTGTGGCACCGGAAGAGAATGCCCCGGCGATAGGCCATGAGCCATCAGCGGCCATGTTCCTCTGCGCAGTTCGTCGCAGGCTTCTGGCGAGGTAAGACGCTGTCTGTGTACGCTATATCGTTGTTTCACTGAAGTAGGTTATCATAGTTATTTAATACTCTGAATCATTTTTCGTACACGTTTTCACTAAGTATTTCCCAAGCAAGTGCCATTCCACTTCATTTAATCATTATTACAGTAACTGGTACTTTACTTTAAAACCATGTGTGCGCTTTGTTCATGCCACGTGGCTAGGGACTTTGTAATCGGCAGTCATCCACACATCGGTGATTATTCAATGTTTTACATTGACAATCGTGTCAGGACATATTTTTATTATTCAGTAACGTAATTAGGTATCATTTTCATGCATCAATTAATATTTCACGGTCAGTTTTGTGAAACCATGTGCTCATCACCAACAACACCATTACAATCATTGTAGAGTCAACAAAGGGACATTGTGCATTCATACATCTACATCATTTTACATACAGTTCACGTAAGTTGTATTTCATTTCTTACGTGCAGCCACATTCATCAGTGAGTACCACTATCGTCGTCATTGTGCCAACCATCACCATACCATTGCGTACCTCGGGGAAACGTTCGATCATACAATTGCATAGTTGGGAACAGCAGCATACATCCATCATCCATGCCCGCTTCCCAAGCAAAACCGTGGTTCATCACAGCAGTCATCGATTATCTGCTCTATAAGGAGCTACATTTTCAAATGCAGTAGGAGAACCCCGCACAACCCAGTATTCAACTCATACAGAATATGTACGCTCAAGCACGGTTTCCTTCCCTCCGCCACACATTGGACTGACGTATCATAAAATTCATTCAGGCACACTGTATTCAGTACGTAATAAATCATTGTGCAAAGGAATAATATTGTTTTCATGCTAGTCAACCCTATCATATAATTGTGAGACTCATGTCAGATAAGTAAAATTAAACCATCACCACACCTGGAAAAAGGCAAACACTAGGCAAGCAATCAGGACACCGACTCGCTGGGATAACAGAGTCTCGAAGTGTGATACTGAGGAGTATCACTGGCGCCCACCCTCATAGCTATCAATTCAGTCTATAAATCAGTCACGTCTCGTACAAACGGTGTCACTGTATCTGAATCAACTACACTTTGTTAATATGACTTGTACAATGTTTCATTGAAAATGTACACAAAAAGATCTCATTTATGCAATACACTATACTGTAAATACTAGAGTATTTGACCAATGAGCATGCAACCAAATATCGATGGTTAAAAAACCTTTTTAGATGTGTTACCAACGTTGTGAACTGGAAACAATCAGTGGCAGATCCAGCGATGAGTTAAGGAGGAGACCATGTCTTAGAAACTATGTATATTATACACGAAGTCAAAACAAGAGGTCCGGGGGCCCTCTCCTGGCAAATTTTGGATTTTCTCTAACCGTTACAGTACATATTACAGATATTCTCAAAATTATACTGCAAATTCATTACCCACTTTACATAGGGTACATACTATCCTATTGTGGGATACCAGCTACTGAATAGAGGATATTTCAGCTATAAGATCACAGGTAATTTGCAGCATCTGTTTTAAAAATCTATATTAAAAAGTACTTTCGTGATTTTACTTGTACACTTTCTTCGATAAAAACGAAGGTAGGAAATTTGTCCAGTACATAGATATCACTGTTTAACTACTATTGTTTTTCTAATTTTTTCAACAAAAAATTTCCTTAACATACTGAATGCTGGGTGTTCTACCTAAGTTGTCTTTATGCTGCTTTTAGTCCTGTGCACATCATCTGCGCTATTTTCGTAACTAAATGACTTGTAAGCATGCCTTTCTGCAGTATCTTTCTGTGTACAGTAAATATCAAGTTTAGCTACTAATCGTGTACTGGCCAAACTATTGATTTGAGACATACCTATAGTTTACTAATGAAAAATGTTTCTAGCGATGTTCTAAGTAATCCTACGTAAAAAATTTTTTTGTTAGGTTACATTTTTTATGTAAGTTTAGGTTAAGTTGTTAGGTTAGTTTACATTAGTTTAAGTAAGTTTAAGTTAGTTTAAGTTAGATTAGGTTATGTTAAGTTAGGTAACCTAACCTGACCTAACCTTACATTAGGTTAGGAAAAGTTAGGTTACCTAACCTAACTTAAACTAACCTAATCTAACTTTAACCTAAAAAGCTAACCTAAAAAACCAAACCCAACAAAAAAATGTATGTAGGACTACTTAGAATGTCACTAAAAACATTTTTCACTGGTAAACTATATGTCTAAAATCAATATACTTCTAGCAAAATGTGAGAGTGATTATTTGAACAAGGGTGAAGAAAATTGCTCAAACACAACAGAAGAGGTAGAAGACCAAAGAAAATATTAAATGACTAACAGGATAAATTGGAATCGTTAAGAAAAATTATTGAAATTCTCCACAATGATGTACAAAATCTGAAAGAAGAAAATGTGCAGCTGCACAAAAAACTATACTATGAAATCAATAAGAAGTCCAACAGAAAAATTCCGTTTTCTAAGAAAAACAGCTTATAAAAATAACACGCTATCAAAAACTAAACCAATTGAAGTTGTAATTGGAAACAGGTACAGTGTGCTAGAAAATATCATTGAATACCCACCACTACCAACGAAAAATGCTCGAACACACATTCAAAAAAGTAGTCAGCAAACATCAGGTGTGTAATTTGGACCAAAAACATAAATCAAGGTATGGCCATTAAGAAGTCAAAAATAAGAATTTATGGAGACAGCCATGGTAAAGAAGTTAGTGAGATTGTCACAGAAAAATGCTCAAAACATAGTGTTAGTGGAAACATCTATCCAGGTGCACCACTAAATCATATTGTAAACAACATTGAAGAAGATCTGTCTATATTAAGCAACACAAATGTACTAGTTGCCAACATCCCAAACCGATATATTTATCACCTGAATCATGTGTGAATGTGGAAATAGAGAAGACAAACAAAAGAATTAGAAGATTATGCAAAGTATTCAGAAACGTCAACCTCAACCTCATAGATATTAGTATGATGGAAAAAGAGCTGCACACAAGACATGGGCTTCACCTCAATCGTGCTGGCAAATTGGAGCTTGCCTCCAGACTGGTGCATTCAATCAAATCTGAAAAATGTTACTCAACAAACGAAGTTATTCCACTAGATGCCTTGGATGCACCAGCAGAAGAAAAGGATGCTACAACTGAAAACAAGACATCATAGCAACCATCCAACTACTCAGGCATTCAACAACAGTTACAGTAACAACATTCACATCCACAGCAGTCTCTACAGCCTCAGCAATGGCAGCAGCATCAACCTAAGCGGCAGCGGCAGCAGCAACATCAACCTCAGCGGCGGCAGCAGCAGCATCAACCTCAGCGGCAGCAGCAGCATCAACCTCAGCGGCAGCAGCAGCATCAACCTCAGCGGCAGCAGCAGCATCAACCTCAGCGGCAGCAGCAGCATCAACCTCAGCGGCAGCAGCAGCATCAACCTCAGCGGCAGCAGCAGCATCAACCTCAGCGGCAGCAGCA